>JAQQAC010008864.1:16914914-17009652 GCA_029783875.1 Phataginus tricuspis
CGTGTGCTCTCCCCAGCTCACTCTTACACCGAGCGTGTGCTCTCCCCTTGTCCCTTTAGACCTAAAGGTGTGGAAGGCTCCCTGCTGCTACAGGTGCAAGATGTGGCTCCATCCCTTCTTGTTTTGCCTAAACCTTGTCCTCATCTTGGCATATAGTCCCTGTATGAAACTCTTCAGTTAATCAATTCGCTTATGCCGTATGTTACCTGCCAGGACCCTTACCGGTAAATGACGTAAGGCTCCTTCAGGACCACATCAGACGATGCCTCTCCAGTGAGCGGTCGGTGCATATTAATTTATTTCAGTGCAAGGGATTGTGTTATTCTCCTTCTTTCTCTCTTCCTAAGCAACAGGGACTGGACCAGCCTCAGAGAACGCATATGCGTGGGAAGAGAGGGGAGATGGGGCGGCTCTGCCTCACATGGGTTTTCTCCTAAGGCGGGTTCTGGTCCTTCAGTATCCATGGCTTGCAGCCCTCTTGTGTGGCATCTTGGCGCTCTGTCTGCTCCACTGTGCCAAAGAGAGGGCTGTCATAGACCACAGGTCTGTGCTGGATGGCTTTTTCCTGATATTATGCTGAGAATTCTTCATCTCTTATATACAATTGCTTAAGGTTCATGATTAATATAGTCATCAGGTAGAAAGAAAGCTTAACAAAGTACACATTGGGAAGACTTGTTACCACCTTGCCATTAATAGCTGACTCTCTACTCCCCGCCAATGGTTAACCACTTGTATTGATCGTTGGTATTATTTCCTCCATTTCTTATGTAGCCTATCATTTACCCTTTCTGCACCTGGAGTTTTACATTTAACAATATTTCAAGGAGCTCTTTCCTTCCCAGTGCATCTCATGCTCCATCATTGTTTTTTTTTTTACAGCTACCTAATATTCTATATTCTATTGTGTCCATATACAATAGTCTCATCAACCGCTCCTTTGCCCATATACTTGGTTTGTGTCCAGTATTTTGCTTTTGCAAACAAAGCTGTAGTGAATAACCTCGGACATAAATCATTTTGATGGGTGCAGATGTGTCAGTAAGATACATTCCCAGAAGTAAGATTTCTGGGTCAATGTTTCTGGGTAAATACATTTGTAACAATTAAAAATATTGCCAGTGTCCTTCATAAGGGTTGTATCACTGTGTCCTCCTATTAGCAATAGATGAAAGTTCCTATCACCCCATAATCTTGGAAGCAGAATGCTCAATTTTTGTTGTTGACAAGCATGTAACTGAAAAAATTATGTTGGTTAGTACAGTCAGGTTTAACTTCACAGAGATAACATGCTGTTTTGAGTGACGCACAAGAGGTGTTTGGGGTATTGCTCTTGTTTTCATGTGATCTGTGTCTTTGCCACACACAGTCCTCACATCTCATGTCACAAAATCAGTGCCATAAGGGGAACTGTGTTAATGGGGCTTCCGGCATTCATACCGGTGGCTCTTATTAGTGTGTGGAGGTGAGAATCCTTGACCATAAACCAGGAGAGAAACAAAGGAACAGGGAGTCAAGCCCTGGATGTGCAGTCATTGCGTACGTACTTTGAGCCGGTCATGGACTCACGAGGGACTCCCCAGCCTCACTGGTAAGCAGGACAGTGGCAAAAGAGAGAAACAAAGTATTAACTGTTGCTGGAGAAGAAGCAGTGTGGAAGGAGACACCAATTCGAGACAGCAAAACTATGCCTGGCTGAGACCATCAATTGGAAATACTGGGCTGTGCTGATCTGGGGGATGAACTGGACATACTCCAAAGTGCATGTCAGTCACGATAGGATGAGACGCCCGGTTGGATCTGTGTGGTGCCGAAGTCTGGTTACTCTGGGGCCAAGCCTGTGTTGAGGTTAAAAAGGGCTTGAGATTTGTAAACATCCACCTTCAAAAATCTGTGGTTGGATACAAGAGAAATTTATTTATATTGCAGATCATGCACATTTTATGACCATAATTAGAGTTAAATTCGAATTCCAAGATAGGAAGGAATTCATTGTTTCATCCTTGATAACCATGCATATGCTATCAGTCACCTTTTTCCAAAATTACATGTTAGATTTCTGACCACTGATATTTATTAAAGAATTATTCCCTAGTTGCCAAATATTAGACTATTAATGTAGGAAGTACTCATTTCTGAAACATAGTTCATCATAGAAGTATAATCCTATGTTATTTGAAACTGTATTTGCTTTCGGCATATACTTTTATAACATAATGTTGGAGGTACTATACACTAAAAATCAAATAGACTTTCAAACCCATCTTATCTAGGTTGTAGAATTAAGAGTAATTTTTTTTTTGCTGGCTTATATGTACTTCTATAGTTCTCCCACAGTGAATTTATTATCATTGAAAATAATTTTATGAAATAAAAAAAATTTCTTAAAGGTTACAGACAGATCCAGGGGAGACTTTCATTGGGAAGAACTCAGGCAAAGAAGCTCTCATGCCGATAGCCAATACTTTTAAACCGACCAGGAGCATTTTAGATGAAGTAGGGTAACAATTGCAAAGTGTTTTTCCTTTATTAAGAATCTATCTGGACACGTTGTGCAAAATCATTCTTTCCTTTGTTTTACATTTTTTATTTGAACACAGAGTAGAGGGAGCCATAGAGCTTGAAGGTAAAAAAGGCTTTCAGTATGCCTATTTAGTATGTAAACATAATTTTTCCACCTCTCATGAGTTTTAGACCTCTCATGATTTCCAACAGATATAATGGGTCTTAGCTCCATTTTTTATGGTAGTATAATGATTATGTTCACAGTATCTTTTTAACTGGCCTTTGGGCAATCCACCTGACATAGAACCAGATTAATATATTCCTAAAACACAGCTTTTATTGTGCAACTTTCCTGCTCAAAAAACTTCAATAGTCCTGATTTTCAAGATTTTAAAGAATAGAACACTTTTTTCCCCAAAGGAAAACTTATGTGGAATCCCCATGTTAAAAACAAAACAAAACAAAACATAGATGAAGGTAGTATTTCAGGAGAACTTATGACAAAGTCCATCAATAGAAACCGTGAGGCCATTGTGATATGCACAAAAAAGAGAGCGGAGTGATATTGACACTGAAAGTCTCCAGCTTTTTAAATATTTCTTTATTTTGGTTGCACAGATTTGAGAACAATCTCAATTTATGACAGTAAGTAGATGCTGTTAATAAAAGTCTTTTTAATAGCTAAGTTTATAGTCACAATGAATCACAAATTACATCAAAAGTTTGTTCCAAGATGGCAACGAAAGTTAACATGTTGGTGGAAGTCACTGGGTTAAAATGTGATAGATCACACATTTGAGTGTGGGGGCCGTTTTGCTGGTCTGTTGTCATTTCTTTCAATTACAAGACTCGTAAACAAATTCAGAAAATACATTTTAAAAATATTGAAGACCAAATTTGTTGTAAAAAGCCTCTTAGCTCATGGAAGGATTTTCACCAGACGAGAGTCAGTCAGTTCTTTGCACCTTGAAAGTAGGAATTCATTGTTTCCTTCTTGATAACCATGTATATGCTATCAGTCACCTTTTTCCAAAAAAATAAAACCAGACCATTTTCTGTTTACTCTGAAAGTCTTCCAAGGTGGGAAACGTTCCTGCTTGTTGATCTCTGCAAATGAAGGGAACTGCTTTTGTGGTATTCACTCTCTTCACTTTGCTATTGTGCCGATTTCGGGGGTGAGGGGGGCGCGGCTTGCACCTATGGAAAGGCATCTTTCTGCAAAAGTTTCAAGACCGTCCTTTTCACTGTGCTTACTAGGTCTTCAAATTCACGAACTCTGGTAACTGTCTCCTGAGTAAACGTTAGGCTAATAGATAGAAGGCTCTGAGGTAGCTCCTTTAGCCTCACATGTATTTTTTCACTGTCATTTTACACATTGCCCGCTGGTTATTAGCAATCACAGAGGCAAAGCACATTTCACATGTCGCATGATTTACTCTTACTTAGAATTGATCGTTCTAATAATTTATCTCATACGCACAAATATTTTTATATTGCTTTCATTTTTTTAAATTATTTTTACGTTTTGTCATAAACATATGTGCCCTTTTGTTACACTTTTTAACACATGTTGCTTTGCAGTTATTGGTCATTATAGAGTGACTACTGATTGAAAACACTTTAAACACACGCTCAGCAAACACAGAGTAAACTCACAAGAACGGAAGTCAAGACTAAGGTGAACAGCAGAACCATTGACACCATGCGCTGGTGACGGGCAAAATCGACTCACTACTGCTTCAGACAATCGCTCTGTGTGCGCCTGCGGCATTCTGGACATTGTAAGTCTGTAAGTTGAACTTTCCAAAGGCATTTCAGTAGTTATTAAGTGTACTTTCGAAAGGCCATTTGTATCAAGCATTTGTTGAACGTAACTACATGTTAAAGCAAGGGTTAGCACATTTATCCT
The DNA here is from genome assembly GCA_029783875.1 of Phataginus tricuspis. Taxonomy (NCBI): domain Eukaryota; kingdom Metazoa; phylum Chordata; class Mammalia; order Pholidota; family Manidae; genus Phataginus; species Phataginus tricuspis. Next base: position 16,919,329 of record JAQQAC010008864.1, read on the forward strand.
AGGAAGTATCAGATAGTAAATATTTGAGGCTTTGCAAGTATCAGGGTCTCCACTGTGACTAGTCAGCTCTACAGCTGTAGGACAAAAACAGCCATAGATAATATGTAAACAAATGGGGGTGACTGTGTTCCAGGAAAATTTAATATAAGAACAAGCAGTGGGCCTGATTTGGCCCAGAGGTTGAGTTTACCAACCTCTGTGTGGGACTAAAAGCAATTTGTTTGTATTACTCAGTGTATATTAATAAATAAATAATCACTGTGGTAGATTAAAATGGGCAGCATGTTCTTTGCTAATTCTTCCACTAAGTGTTGGAGTCTAATTCCCCCTCTCTGTGAGTTGGTGTTGTCCATATGACCCGTTTAATCAACAGAATGTACTTGAGTGTCATATTGGGAATTCTGAGGCTAGGTCATAACAAGCCTTGTAGATTCCTTCTGGACCTCTTGGAATGCTTGTTTTAGGGAAACCAGCTTCCATGTAACAAAACTAAAAGTCCAGAGACTGCGGTGTGATAAAGGAGCCCAGGCCACATGGTAAGACCCTAGAGGATGAGACATCAGGTGAAGAGGGAGAGAGAGGCTGGTGCAGGAGCGTGGGGATTAAAAGTCACCTTGGAAGGGGGCCTCTGGCTGTGCATCTCCAGCTGGAGCTGAGTAGATCGGATATAAGCCACCAATGGTACATCTTATCCAGACTTCAGATTGTTGCAAATAAATGTTGTTGTTGTCTTAAGCCATTACATTTTGGGGTGGTATAGTGAGGTTGAGAATTTCAGGGCTCAGTAAGTATAAAACAAGATCATGGGGTGCTAATAACACACAGCAAGCTGTATTTGGGCTGTGCTCTGACCAGTGGGGAGGAAGTCCCTCAGGACAGGAGAACTTCTAGGGACCGCTGCTGTGGGGCTACCACCCAGAAGGGAAGAGAACGCAGGAATTTCCAGGAGGCAGAGGAACTGGAGAGCACGCTTACACGTTTAGGTAACTTCAGCTGCTCAGACGGGCAGGAACAACTTGGGGTCTTGTGTAGCCCCAAGTCTTGTCTGATATATGGCGACCAGATATTGGATGCAGCTTATGGGTTATGTAAAGCAGTAGGCTCTGAATAGCTAAGTATACTCATCGGGATTATATTTTTTAAATATCTGATGTGTAAAACTTGAGTTTACCACTGGTAGGCTTTCAGCCAACAGGCAGCCTACTAGGAAGACGTGAACAACTGGGGGTCAAAACACAGGAGCCACCTTTGGCTTGTTTACGTAACAGGTGGCTTATTATGCCAAGGCCAGCAAGTGGAACAGTCATACAGCTATACTATATTGCAATCTTTTCGGGTACTTATATTTGTTTTCCTAATAGAGTCCACATTTCTTTAACACACAGCAGATATCTTGATGTTTGTATTCTGCACAGGATCTAACTCAGTGCCTTGTAAACAGTTGTTAGGTAATAACTATTTCTTAACTGATGCAAATTTAAAGATATTTCTATGGCAAGAAGTTACTATCCTGATTGGCAGGCACTAAAGAAAGGGATCTGCTGGCATAAGAATGCACATATTCTGGAGTCAGAGAACGAGGAAACTTCCTGCAAAGGCCTGAGAAGAAATATGGGATTGAGCTCTGTTGATCAGGTAATATTCTTTGGAATCTCCTCTGTTCCTATTTGCTGACAGTAACACATGCTTTGAAGAATATATAAAATGCTTTGATAAGCCAAATAATTTTTCTCAGCACCATTTGAAGTCTTGGCCTTACTTAGAAAGCTCTATGCTGTAACTGACATTAATTGGTTAAGTAGTAGATTTTAATCACCAGAGATATAGATGCATCAACTTTGTTAACTGGCAATAGACCACAGACTTATATCCTTCTGACCAATATATGTTTAAAAAAATTAAATGTAAATCATTTATTGAGCTGCTATTATGGACAGAGAACTGTGTTGGGTATGTCAGGGCCATCCAGTGTAAATAAAACAAAAGTTCCGCCACAGAAGGGGTTACAAACTAACAGGAGAGCTAGGATAAGTGTGAAAATAAGCATATGGGAAGAAAGAATAAAGTAGTGTCATAAGAGAAGAAACATGGAGATTGAGTAGACATAGAAATAGAACTAATTTCATGAATCAGGAAAGTCTCAAAAAAAAGGCAAAATTTAGGATGGGTTTTATAGATACATATTTATACATACAACTTTTCAATAGTAAATTTGAATGTTTTTACTATTTTCTAAACAAGTATTGCTTAAAGATTCGGGGCACTTTTTTTTAAGAGTAGTGACTTAGACAAAAGATCAATAGATATTTTTATGCCATTTGAAATAATGAAGTATACTGCCCTTGACGAATAAAGAATAATGTGAGAGACTTCTGCAGACCATGAAACACAAGGAGCATGCATATCTCACAAAGTGGGCCAGACACACAATAACATACTTTGACAATTGTCTGGACACTGAAATCAAATAATCAAAAGAAAGAGGGGGAGTGTGCTTCTAAGTAAGGGAAGACAGAACTGCAGAAAATGACAGGATAATGCATTTTGTTCTTCATTTGCTGGACAATAGGGAGTCATGGAAGGTTTCTGACCAAGGAGTAATGTGATTGGAATTGAACTTTTTGAAGATCAACCAGGTGGTGGCAAGCAGGTTGATGCATGGGTGCATGGTGGATTGTAGTCTTTAGGAGAAGAGTGTTGAAGTTATTACAATACTTTTGGTAAGGAGATGAAAGATCTTGATGGTTTAAGCTAGATTGATGACCCCAGAAAGGACAGTTGTTGAAGATACTGTTTTAATTAAGTCTCCCAAGGTTGCCAGGAGGAGAGAGCCATTCAAGCCAGCTAAAACAGAGGTGGGCAGGAGTAGTTTTAGGATTGGAATCTTTGGTGAGAATTCAAGAAGAGAGCTACCAGGCAGATAAGCCTTGCAGAAACTGGAGTTCAAAACCCAAACGTCCCAAGGCTGCTCCATGTGGGTCTCAGGAGATGCCTCACTGCTTACAAGCACTTCTCGGCAGCTTTGCTCCCTTCTCTAGCTCTCTTGATCATCTTCCTACATTGGCCCAGAATTTTCCAATCTGTAATTTGAACTTGCATGTTCGCCCCAGAATTCTCTAAGCCTTACTCTGCCATGTGGACCGTCAGCTGCAACTTCTCTAGCTAACTGGCCATGATCAATCACGTGGGGTCCTTTCTCCCCAGATCACTGACCAATCTGTGGATGGGCTGTCCTTCCTGGGGGTGGACCGCCTCTCTCTGAACAGCCGAGGTTAGTGCCAGGGTGGGCTGTACGTGTGCAACATAGCAATCCAGGCCTGCCCCGCTTTCTTCAGAGGTTGTAATGGATTGGGGAGAAAGAGTTATAATTGATAAAAATATATCTTATCACTTATGGGTCACTGTAAACTTGACAGCTGGCTTTATGGACGTTCAGAATTAAAGCCTAGACATCTGGAAAAAAGTGGTATGGTTAACCTAAATAAGTACACAGGGGAGCCAGTTTTGTGAAATATGGTTAGTTAGTTTATTCATCTTTAGAGAATAATGTGAAGAAATTCTCTGTCTGAATTTTCTTGTAAATGGATAGAGTAAATTCCTGAGGCAAGACTAAATTATAAATGTAGATCTTCAGGACAGTCTTCCTTTTTGAATTTAACTAAATAGGGGATGAAAAGGTGACCTATTAAATAAATTTCAAATGTGAATAAATAAAATCCCTTTTATTTCTAAATAACTTTAGGTAAATGATGTCCTGTCTTCTAAGCCCATTAACCTCAGAAAGTTTGGTCACAGCACAAAAATGACAGATAGGACTGACCATATCTTTGAACTTCTAGTGTGTCAATAGTAGCATCATCCAGGCCTCTTTTAGGTCAAAGAGTAAATTAAATTTACAAGAAATGAATGTTTGCTTTATTGCTGGACTGTCATAATTCCGGATACCTTGACCTGGAAGATGAAGTAATAGAATAAGTAACTTTGGGCAGGGGTGGACCTTATTTTTAAAGCCTTGCTCAGAGACACGATCATACTGTGGAATGATAATGCCTCCAATGCACACAGCTATTTCTCGCTCTAATGTGGTCTGATTGAACATTTCTAGAGAGGGAACATCCAAATAACAATAAAAGAGCCCAAGTAAGGTTTCAGTTGTTCTCATCACTGAAATGTCTTCCTTCCAGGAAGTCAAATTCTCTTCCTATAGCTACACTCACTGACCTTAGTTCTTTCCTCTGAAGTTGTACAGAATAAAAGTCAGGTTCTTCAATCACTTCTCACCCGACGTGACTTTTAGATGCCCCACCATCTTCTTACCCTTTTGGATATACTGATGACCGGTTTTGCCAATCTCTTAAGTGGCCTGAAGGTGAAGATTCAAATACCTCCTATGAACACATTGGCCTTGAGCTAAATAACTCAGGAGTTAAGAAAACTTGGAAATAGGTTTTCTTTTTTAAAGTTATATAATAAAAGCCATCAGGCATTTAATCAAAGAATGGTGGTGAGAATGACAACTAATGTATCTGTAGATCTCCACATTTCCAAAGCTCTTTCCTAGTTGATATATGGCCCCACCCTATTTGTACTAGCAATCCTAGTCTTATTCTAATACTGCGTCCTCAGGATCCAGAGAAAGGTAGACAGTAATCATGGATGCTTTGCTATAAGAGGAACAGATGAAAACCTTCTGCTTATCAATGCAAATCTGATCTGCTCTTGAATATCTTTAAAATCTCTTTTAGTTAATTAATTCTTGATTATATAATTCATAGACATAGTACAAAATTCAAAAGATATCAAATAATATATAGTAGACAATAATTCTCCCTCCAACTCCAAACACCAACTTCCCAGGATTCCCTGACACCAGTTTCTTTAGTAGACTTCCATATATTTGCATATATGAATGAAACTTTTTTTGTACACAAATTGTAACAATATATTTTGGAGACCATTTCGTGACAGAACATAGAATTGCCTCACTCCATTAAAATATACATTGTACCCTGTTAAAATGTAACAGTCCATCTTTGTTAGACATTTTGTTTGTTTCCTAGTTACTTTTATTTAGTTACTAATAAAAATAATGCTACAATGAATATCTTTGTCCATATTTTTTTTTGTCCACAAATGCAAGTATACCTGTAAAATTAATTACTGGAAATGGAAATAATGTGTCAAAGAACATGCACAGTTTTTATTTTAATGAATGCTGGAAACTCCAGAGAATCTGTACAGCAGTATATGACTTTCTCTACAACCTTGCCAAAACAGTGTACTATCAAATCTGCTAATCTTGGACAGAATAAGGGTGCAACATGGTGAGATGTATCTCACTCCCATTTTACCTGGCATTTTTCCTATGGTGGTGTTGAAGGTCATTTCAAATATTTGAGAGTTGTATTTTCTTTTTCATCACTGGTCTGTTTGCAACTATTTTCTATTGTGTTTGATGGTCTTTTTAAAAGATTCACTTGTAGCAACTTTTTACATCTGAAGCTAGTAACATTTAGTCTATAACATGACACCCATATTTTCTCCTAGTTTGTATATATGAATTTTGGCTAAAGATTTTTGACATGCAGATTTTTAAAATACATTTAAAGTAAGAAAAGTTTTCTCTGAGTTTAAATAAAAGGCATAAATTACATCAAATTTCCATTTTCTTATAATAATGTTACTGTTTTAATTTATGAATGTTTGCTCCATGTATTTGTTTTAAGGTAAGGGATGGGGTGAAATTTCAACTTTATTTTCTCAGACATTCAATTACCCCAGAATTATTTATTGAACATTCTATTTTTCTCCAGTGATATGAAATCCCACCCTTACCATGTACTAAATTTTCTTTGCTGACTCTATCTATACAGCCATTCTTCTATTTCATCAGTCTGTTTGTATGTACATGTGCCAGTACAACACGATTTTAATTACCATAATAGGGAGTGTCAGTCTTTGGAAAGAAAATGGTAAATGATTCAGCCAGCCACATTGAGATTATTTGGGAATAGCAGAGGAATTGTCATTTGGAACAAACGAATCATAGGCAAGTCTGGAGAACGAAGAAGGAGACATCCTTTTATGCAATAAGGGAGGAATTTGGGAAGAGCTGTTTTGAACCACAGCTTGTGGCAGGAACATGAGAGCTCGGAAGTGGTAGCGACTTCTCATGGCTACAGGGAAGGGCCGCTCGTGGACGTCGAGCACCTGCACCAGCGCCTGCGGGCTGAGTGGAAGGCGTCCTGCTCAGTCGTGGACTCCGCAGGCTGTAAGGAGTAGTAGGTTCCGGAGAGCCCTCCGCTTCTTGGCTTCGCCACTCTCATTTTGAGTTAGGTTTCCTTAACACATTTTCGCAGTAGGGCTAATCTTACCCCATGGCTGAATTTTTTTCCACAGAATTTCCTAACTATTCTTGCATGCTTATTTCCGCATGTGATGTTTACCAGCTTGTTCAGATAAAAAGATCTATTGGTACATTATTGAGATCAGGAAAAAAATGATAGATTACTTTATGTCCAGTCGACATAGTTACAATGTACCTTTCTCTTTGAGACTAGAGTACATCTTATGCATGTAAGATGTCCTTAGTACCATTGTAAACTTGCCCTCGCAGAGTTTTGTACATTTCTTATTAAGTTTATTCTCAGGTATTCTTTCTGCTGCTAGTACACCTTCTCTTGTATATTTTCAAGTTGGTCGCTCTTCATATATAGGAAGGATATATTCCCGCGACTTATTCAGTTATCTTGCCATCAGATAACAGTTTTGTAATATATCTAGTCTTAGTTTGCTAAGAACTTTTAACATAAGTAAATTTTTGTGTTTTATCAGTATTTTTTCAGCCTCTATTAAGATGAGCATATTATTTTTCTCATTTAATTTATTAACATCGTGAACTGTATTAGATTTGCTAATGCGGATACATTCTTGCATTTCTGAATGATCCTTATGTAGTCGAGACCTATTATTTTAAAATTTGATGAATTTTACACACTAATTTTTTAGAATTTTTAAAAATCAGTTCTCATACATGAAATAGACTTGTTGTTTTCTGTTTTTAAATTACCTCTGTCCTGTTTGACCCATGATGTTATTTTATTTTCTTAAAAAGAATTTTGAGGTTTTTCCCTACTTGTCTATGTTTTGGAACAGTTTAGTTAGACTGGGATCCTATATTCTTTAAAGTTTCAGAAAAAACCCTGGTGAAATACCTGGGCCTTGTACATTTTTAAGGAGGAAAAGGAGAGAACAAGGCGGCTCTGCATTTTATCCATCTTTATTTTATATTTTCTACCTTGTCTGTGGTTAGTTTTGATAATTTATATTTTCCTATAAACTGATCTATCTCACAGAGGTTTTCAAATTATTTTGCGTACCGTTGAGCAAAATAACCCTTTATAATGATTTGAATTCGCTCTGTATTGAGTTGTTTTCCCATTGTCTTTCATAATTGGTATATTTCTCTCCTCTTTCTTGGTTGCATTCACTAATGTCTTCTCTATTTTACTGTTTGCTTTTCTTGTTTTCAAATAATCAATTTTTAGATTTATTATTTCTATTATTTTTTTTCTGTTCCTCAATGCATTTATTTCTAAACCTCCGTCCTTTTTATCTTAAAGCTATGGTTCTTATTAATGTGAAGATATTCCTAGGAAGAGTCTTATTTAAACTGTTAATCATTCATATCTTAGGATAAATGAGTTTCATATTCTTTTCTGAAGCTAGGTTTTGGAAAAGGGAAGAAAGAATCATTAACCAAGTAATTACTTGAGTCCTAGAGAAAGGGGGGAAGATGGCTAAGTATAAGCATAGTGTTAGGGAGCCTGTACTTATAGTACGTATCTCTAAGTAACTATGCCTTACATGTCACAGAGTACTTCCCACACACATGCATCAGATCATATCCCTCTAACACCGTCATGTAATAGCTTGATGTTGCAGGGAAGAAAAATAAGTAGTATTTATTGGAAAAAGGAATTAAATAAAAAATTAATAATTAAATCAGTGTTGAAATGTAAGTCATAGTACTCTTTGTTTCTCAAGAGTATAAATAAAGCAATACCAAGCAAAAACGCTTTGTATAGGGACCCATAACTAACCACTAAAACTCCAAATGTGGTCATTTTATTCAACCAGAGAAGCTGCTACAAGAAACAACAGGACAGATGGCCAACCAGGCACGACAGCCCAAGGCTCCTCAGATAGCCCTGGAGTCCTGCTTACCCATACAGTGCATCACCTCCTCCTCTTTCCTCCTGAGGTGTGCCCAGCATCTTCGTTTTTCAAAGCTTTGCCCTGTTAGACTTCTCTCCCTCCCACATCCAACCAGACTTAACTTTTGCTGATCCTTAATTCAAAATGTTTCTCGTATCTTTCTGGTCTTCTTATTTCCAGGGTCTCTTTCTGAGTTTAGGACTTTATCATCTCATGCCCAGATTTCTGAGGTGATCTCCTATCCAGCAGGATGGCCTGTGGTAAAACAACTTGTAAATGTCAGAGATGTGAAACAACAAAGGTTTATTTCTCATTCACATCACAGTTAATGCAGGTTCATGGTGGGTGGGGCAGGGTAGAAAATGTTCTCTGTAGTCTTTCAGAGACCTGGGCTCTGGGAGGCTATCCTTCTAACATTCCTTGAAGTGTAAAGATATACCCAGACTGAAAATAAAACAATGGAAAACTAAACCTTAAGTTAATAGTGAAAAGAAATACTAATGAGCCAAAATCAATTAAGTAGAAAACAAACAATATAGAAAATTAAAAAGGTAAAATTTGGTTCTTTAAAAAAACAAATAAAATCGAATAAGCTGTAGCCATAGTGCTTAAGGAAAAACAGGGAAGAGACACAGCCAGTATTGGAATGAAAGAAGCAATGTTCTTCAGATTCCACAGACATTAAGGATGATAAGGAATATTATGAACAACCTTATGCCAGTAAATTCAACAATTTAGATGAAATGGACAATTTCCTTAAAGAAAAATAAAACACCAAAACGGACACAAAATGAAATAGAATCTTTGAAAAGATACAATGAAAAAATATTAATAAACAACATGAATATAATAATAAATATAATGTTCTAAAAATTATAAACATAATATATAAATAGCCCCCTATTACTATCTATTACAATGAATTTTTAATTCATTGACAGAAGAAAATTTGATATATCTACATTTCTGGGGATTAAAATCTATAGTTTATTTTGATTTAATTAGTTGATTACACCAATAAATGTCAGTTATGGTACAGGGCGTCCTAAATATGGCCAAAACTTCAAGTGGCAGTGAGAAAAATTGCTTGGTTTAGCAGTGCATTTAATCACAAAGGCCTAGAGAATTTCATTGGTGAATTCTATTGAACATTTAAGGAAGGAATAATAACATTCTTTCATGAACTATTTAAGAAAATGAAGAAAAAAAGAATACTTTCCAACTTGTTTCATGAGGCTATAAAAATACTGATACCAAAATCTGACGAAGATGTAAAAGAAAGAAAAAGAGAGAGAGAAAAGACAGAGGAAAGAAAAACAAAAATAGAGAGAGGAAGAACTATAAAGAGAAAGAAAGAAAATACAGACGAATATTCCTTATGGACTAGACCCAAAATTCTTTAACAAATATCAATAAACTAAATCCTGAAATATATAGAAAAGGTTCTACATCATGACTAAGTGGGATCTATCCCAGCAATACAAGAAATGGGGAAAAATATAAACATAAAGCAGATGAGCAAATTGAAACCATACAATATGATGGTAAAAATAAATCCAAATATAAATAATTATGTTAAATCGAAATGGACTAAATGTTCAAAAATTGTGATTGCCAGACTGGATTAAGAAACAACCACCACCAAAGTCAGTTTTCTATACAGTTGAGAGGATGGAGGAAATGTATAATGTGCAGATAAAAATCAAAGTAAAGTTAGGGTAACTCTAACATCAGTGATGATAGACTATAAGGCAGAAGGGATTAGTCACACAAGACAGCTTAATTCACCAGGAATGTATAACAATTTTAAACAATAAAAGTATATACAATAAAAATTAATAAGAACCACAGGAAAATATGTTTAAGAATGGATATTTGCTTCATTCTCTTATTTTTAATTCATTGAATCATGGTATATTTTGCGCCTATCTGTTAGTTGATTTGAATCTTTGTAGAACAAGCAGGTATATAGCTTATTTAATTGATTTGGAAACTCTCACAGCAGCTCTTCCCTCAGATTACTGAGTTAATGGTCGCGGCTGCTAACTCCCTTCTGGGAAGGAGCTGGGAGGCTGTCCTCTCGGTAAGAGACGCTCCCCTGGGCCCAGTGCCTGCCGACCGGTGCACTTCCTCAGGGAGCTCCGGCATTCGCCCCCTTCCCTAAATTAGTGGAAGCCTTAGGCTTCCGATAAAAGGCAGATGATGCAAATTAATTAGAGTACCAAAACCTAAGCACCAACATCTATCTTTGAAATGAAATGCAAGAGAAGCATCGCATCTTTTGCTTTTATTTTCATTTTTAATCTTATTATTTACATTTATTTGCTTCTGCAGCTTTTGAAGTTTGTTCAATGGTAATACATGCATGAGGTACAAGATTCAAAACACACAAATGAAAGAACTGACGAAATCCCTCTCTCTGTCTGTCCCCCAAGCCCCAGGCCCAAGCTGGGGAGGCTGCCTGTGTTACCAGAAGGCCGATCACCAGGCAACTGTTCCTTGCCTTGCTTTGCTCCCTTTTCACTATTCATCCCAAGCACAGTTCCATGTGTAGAGTGGGACCTCATTCTTTTTTATTTCCTGCATCATAGCCAGTGTATAGATGAGCCGTTTTTTTCTAAGCAGCCCTTCTGAAGCTTGTTTCGGGTCGTGTGTTTGCATTGGCCATCACAGACTGTGCGACAATGAGGAGCTTTGTGTATATGTTCTTGTGTCCTTGGATGCCAAGGGTACATGCCGGAAGTGAAGGAGGTAGGTCAAGTGGCATGTACGTTCATTTAAGTTTGCTAAACATCGCCAACTTGTCCCATAGATAGTTCTACAAATGTACTCTCCCCACAATTCCTGAAAGAACGTGTGACACTATACCCGTGCCAGAACGATTTTTTATCAAAATATTTATCCTTACATTGTGATAGCTGAAAAAAGTTTCTCACCATCTTCTTAACAAGTAGTCCTCTTGTGAGGGAGTTGAGTGTCTTTTAAAAATATCATGAAATAGTGTTACTAAATAATATGAATATAATAAGAATAGTATGATAAACATAAGAAATATGCTCTAAGTATAATAATAACATAAGCCAAACGAACACACCATTTGGCTTAAAAAATACATATCAGTCAGATGAAGACCACTGTATGCACTTTTCTAGTTGAATTTCATGTCTTTTTTCTTTTCAGAAGGATTTGCTGCCCTGAATTTAATACTTATCATTCCCAAGTATTTAGTTAATGTCTTACAACACACATATGTATTCCCAAACTAGTATGTATAATTAGTTTGCATGCTTAAAAGTCATAAAAATAGTATCATCTTCAGGTATTCCCCTGCAGTGTGCTTTTGACCCTCAACATTATTTTGTGAGAATTCATTCTTGTTATCTATGTAGCTCAGATTCATTCACTTTATTGTTCGGTACTCCATTGAATGACTATATCCCAATTTATCTATTCTGTTATTGACGTCCACTTAGGCTTCCCCAATGGTTGCTCTTTCAGATAATGCAAATATGACCATTCTTGTAAATGTCTCTTCATCTCCACCTGAGCAGACACATCCTGGGAGTAGATCTGTCGCAGGATAGGGCATCTTCAACTTGACTATCTATTGCTGAATTGCTTTTGAAAGTGATTGTCCTCATTTATATTCTCATTAGAGGTACAAAAGAGTTTCTGTTGTCTCACATCATTGACAATACTTGCATTAGGATATACTAAAGTTTGCCAATGTAATGAATTTGAAATATAATTTAATTGTGGTTTTAATTTGCATTTCCCTGATTACAAATAGGAAAAAGCATTTTTATGTAAAAGAATGTCTATTTTTCTTTTATGTAAATGGCCTGATTGTGGTCTTAGTTATTAGGCTATTAGCTTTTCTATTAGATTATTGTTTTTGTTTTATTTTTAAATTGCTTTAGGTTTTTTTTAAAGCAGATTAGCTATTTTAGTCTGCAATTTTTATCACAAATAGTTTTTCTAGATTTTCATATTTATTTCTCCTTGCTTATAGTAAACTTTATTTTTAAGACAAACTATTTAGATATATATTTAGACATATATCCACACAATATAGTTTTATATAAATGCATAAGTGTGGCCATATATACGAATTGTGTCTATGTGCAATTTTTTTTCTTGTTTTTGTTTGGCTTTCTCCTCATTCTCTTTTACTTTTCCACTCACGTGAATCTCCTTCTTTTCCCTACAAAGCTAACAACTATTAAAGACTTTATATATCATTGTATTAAAATAACTCTATACAGACGTATATTTACAGACATGTACATTTATATACATCCTATACGGGGTATTTTAATTTTGTTATTATTTGGTTTATAAACATGGGTTTAAGCTAACATGATCTTTTAAAAATATTTTCACTTAATGATATTTTGTGGAAATCTAAGTCACCTTGTACAGTTCTAGTGCATTCTTTTAATGGCTCCTAAATTTGTCTTGCATCAGCAAAAATTTTGCTACCCAAAAAATACAGTACAGAAATTTTCAGAGATCTAAAGAAGGAAATGTACTTAGTGAAGATTTTAATAAATATATTTTGGACATTTATTAATATGCATGAACTGTAAAGTGATATTAAGAGGTACCTTTTCTCCTATAAAATTTTGTTGTGGAAATTAATCCATAGGTGAATGTATGTATGTATATCTATGGCACAGATCTGAGTGAAAGGAAGTACATTCTATTCTATTCCCAGGTCAGTAATAGTCCCCTCTGTGGATGTAGGGGAATAATTTACCTTTCTGGACTCCAGTTATCTCATTTGTAAAATGAAAGATAGAATCAGAGTATAAATTTGTGTTCCTGATGAAGTATAATTCAAGTCATTCAAGATTAATCTAAGGCTCTCCTAAGCCTTTACATTCACCAGCTAGTGTGGCGCCACCATGTGGTAGTAGTGTAAACGCAGCTGAAAATGCATTTGATCTGTCGGCTTTTAAACTATACGATTCTTCATCAATTTTTAATTTGAAAAATTACCATAATTTCAAATCTTGTACATAATTGGGACTTTGTTGACACGTTTATTTTGTACTATTTCAAGTTGGCATGAAATGTGATCACACTCTATAGTCAGAGTAGTTTTGACTTCTAACGTTGTCCCTATGCCATACAGTAGTAATCACAGGAGAAAACGGGAAAAAATACATTAATCAGAGAAAATTATTCATACTACAAAAGTGTATTTTAAATAAAAATATACAGCAGCCTTAGCAGCCCTCTAGCTAGCAAACTTCAAAATGCCTGCAGTCCCTGAAATCAGGAGGTGGGAAGAAACAGAGAAACTGGAGGCAGAGTTGGGTACAAGGTACACAAGGCTGTGTGTTATAATTCTGTGCCGCTGTTCAGTCTTCAAAATGTTTGCGACATACGCTACACTGAACGCATCACACAATCCAGTAATAAAATGGTAAATAGAACCAAATTACAATGTCAAATTTTTTTATTATTTATCCTAAATTTATGGATCTATTTTTATTGATTGAAAATAATTGTCACTCCTTTTGCCTTTAGATATTTGATTTTTGTTTGAGTAAATTTGAAATTTTAGGATAGTTTTAGATTCACAGAAAAATAGTAAAGATTGTGAAGATGAACCCTGTACTCTGCTTCCTCCGTTAATATCTTCCATCACTGTGGTACATTTGTCTGAATTAAAAAACAAACATTGCCACATTATTAATAGCTAAAGTCCATGCTGCATTAAAAGTACCTTGGTTTTCACCCAAATTCCTATTTCTATTTCAGGATCCCGTGCAGGATGCCAAAGGACATTCACTCATCGTGTCTCCTGTGCTGTGAGATCTTAGCTTTGACCCCTGCCCAGATTTTCCTTGTTTTTGAAGTCTTTCCTGGTTTTGAAGAATACTGGTCAGGTATGTTAACCAGTATGATGTTCCTCTCCTGGTTGGGCTGAGGGCATGGCTTTTTGAGAGAAAGACCACGGAGGGAAAGTGCAGTTCTCCTCACATCACATCAAGGGTCCACGTTATCCACGTGGGTCATCACAGGTGATGTTAATTAGCCATGATCACCTGGCCAGCGTGGTCCAAGCTTCTCCAATTTGCCAAGTTTCCCCAATGTACAGTTCCACTTTTTCTCCTCTTTCCGTATAGTACTGTTTGGAAGGAAGTGACTGTGCAAACCCCACAGTTACAGGTAGGGAGTTGTGCTTACCTCATTAAGTGGGGCTTATGACATAAATTATTTGGAATTCTTCTGTTTGAGATATTTTGTCTCTTCTCCCTGCTTTTTTTAGCTATCAGTCATTCATTTATATCATGTGGACTCAAAGCTATTTATTTTATACTTTGGGGCATAATCCAATACTACATTATTTATTCGGATGCTCAGATTGTTCCAGTTTTGGCCACTGGAAGCCCCTTCAGGTTGGCATCTGTGTCCCTCTGACATGCTCCATCATGTTGTTTTTGGAACCCCTCACTTTCTGGCACTACAAGATAATCCAAGATCATCTTGTATATTTCCTTCCCTAGCCTTGAAATACACCATTTCTCTAAGGAGCTCTGTTTCCTTTCATTGGAGAAGGTATTAGAAATCAAGATCTGGACGCTAAGTGTGATTTTTGTTTACTTTGAATCTTTCCTCTGTATGTTTTTACATATTTGCCTCCCCAGGTCTTAATTATGTTAAAATTGAGGTAATGTTTAGAGCTTTGAAAATTTCAGGAATAGTTAAATGAACAAGATTTGCTTCACTCTTGTGAACTATGTTTTTGATTATTGCTACTGTTAACACTCTACTCCATCACTATCTGTGAGTTCATAAATTTTGAATAAATGTTTTCTGGGGGGAAATTATAAATTATGTATGCCCTTTCTCTTGATATGTCACTTTTCACTAAATCAGCAGCCAACAAATACGTTTCCGGAGTGAGTAAACAAAACTGCATGCATATATACATACAGGTGTTTCCCTTAAGGCTTCTTATTGGGTCTCGTTTCTTGAAGAAATGAGCCAAAATTACTTGACTACGATTTGCTTGAAAGCAACACCTGTGTGTCCTCTCCATCATCTTTACATTTCCAGGGCTTAGCTCATGCCTGACACAATCCAGGGGTCTCTGAGACATTGGCTGAATAAATAGCGCAGACAACCAGAACATGGTGGAGCCTACCATCCATAATTTAAATGTGTCTAAGGGTTTTCTTTATTCACTTGCTTTTGCTTGGGACGCTTCGGCGCCACTAATTAAAAGAATAGCAGTCACTCTCATAGTTTTTGGTGGAACCTGTTTTCATCCCTCTGCTGATGTTCCCTCGTGAACCCTGGTAAATTAATCAGGTTTAGGCTGCTTTTCCACTGGTGAAATACGGCCCAAACTGCTCACTTAAGAGAAAATGCTTGCCCCTACAAAGCCTATAAACCAGAGTGTGTTTTTCTTTGATTTGCAGTAAAACACGAACTCTTTGAGTTCTCTATGACATGGAAAAGCATTTCTATGTATTGTGTTGAATAAGCTGTTCTTCCACTGGATGGTATTGAATTTAATTAGAAGAAAATATCTTCATGAAAAAAAGGCTTTAATGATATACTGCTTCATTTTAAGACCATAAGTCATCATATCCTCTAAGCGGTGGGATAATGAGGCTGAAACAAAACCCTCTAGAAGGAAAAGTATTCATTTGGTGTTCAGCCTTTGTGTGGAAAATGTACATTTTTATTTTTTGTCTCCCTTATATTCTTATTTCTAGTTTCCAATTTAAAAGAAGTTTTTCTTGTATGTTTTATTTTAATTCTATTCTAGATTCAGTATGATTTCTGTAAAATGAAAATCATTTAAATATAACTCAGGAACTGAGCAGTCTTGAATGAAATCTTGAAATTTGAGACAGTACTCATGGCTTCCACATAAACACCTCCACCACCACCATCCATCCATCCATCCATTAATTCATCCACTTCTCAAAACTGCTATGTGTCCATTGTCATTGTGGTGGTGGGAAACATGGATGAGAAAGACAGATTCATGCTTTCAGCGATCAGTGGGGGAGGATGGTCCCGGCTGGGCAGAGGACATAGACCTGGATTCGGCCTGATGTGTGGTCATATCAGAGTTTGTATAAGGTAGCCTGTAATGACACCACATTGTGCGCTGGGCACAGGTGCACAACAAGCGGGGTAGGTGAGACCTGGGACAACCTGGAGTCTTGTCCCTGGACAGTTCCTTTTTTTCTTTTTTCTTTTTAAAATAATAATTAGCATTTAACAAGTGTTTGTCTACATCCAGACACTGTTCTAGGAACTTTGTGTGTCCTTAATTAGTTCATGTTTCACAAGAAGCCACCCAACAACTAGCGCCCTGCAACAGCCCCTGTGTGGTCTGGAATAGGCACTGTAGCTCCCATTTCCATTTTGCAGAGCATGGGGAGTTCGATTAATTTAGCTCAGATCGCATGGATCCGAGTGTCATAGCCAGGATGTAAGCCCAGGCCGGGCGCCCCCGCCCCCTCCCAGTGTGATGGGGGTCTGCAGGGGGCCAAGAGAAGCAGCAGGCCAGAGCGGAAGAAGCCATGTTTCTATAAAGGGCTCGGTAAGAGGAGCAGAAATAAGATAGAAGAGGTGGGGAGCACATACAGTGCCTCCTAGGTCCTTCCAGTGGCAAAAGGTGACCTAGAGTCTGGGAGAGGGAACCCCGTCTCCTCGAGCCTGATGGAGTCAGGAGCCCCGAAAGGCAGTCATCTCAACGCAGGCATCACGGTTCTCACCGGGACACCAGCCGTCCCGACACAGTCAGGTGCTGAAGACTATGACAAAGGGGAGGGGTGCTGGCGGAGGAGAATGGGGGAGTGGGGCGGGGGGAGAAGTACAGCCCGGACCCTTGATGAGCACCGTCCATGAAGCGGGACCTGTCCATACGGCCTGACGTTGTTTTGATGCAGGGGACATTTTGGTAGCGCTTTGAAAACTGTGAAACCATTGTTTCGTTTCTGGTTTGTTTTCCCAAGCAGTGCAGATGACAGCCCTGAACCTTTCTCTGCTCCCCAGGGACACCAAGATCACATGAGATTGACATTTCCACTCACTGAGTATGGTTTGAATGTTTACGGGTTTGCATTACTTTCATAAATGGGGGGAAAAAAAGACTTTTTCTTTATGGTTTGGCAGAATTTGGTTAACTTCTAAGGAAACAATAGTGACGGCCCCCAAATCCATTATTAATGATAGTTTTACAATAGTAAGCTTGCTTTATTAAGATGGCTGGGGAAATGTCAGCAACTTAATTGGGCTGTGTTGTGTAGCTCTTCCAAAGGACGAGGGATCAGATATGGGGATCAAATATTCTCCTTCCTTGTGTCTTTAAGGAAGAGATGAGGAAATCGCATGCAGCTCATTCAGGATGCAGCTGAATTCTCAGAGATGAACAGAGGCATCGCTTGGCCTGACTGCTGGCTTTTTCTGAGATGAGCAACTGTGGGAGGTGGAAGACTGTGTGACCAAAGGGTTCCAGCCCAGTGCTTCTCCCGTCTCTGCCCCCCTCCATCCCAGACTACCCCAGTGAGTAGAGGGAAAAAATGGGATGAGTCTTCCAAAGGATGGGATGAAGTGATTTCTTTTTACCATTACCAAGTAATACAAACTGTTAAACAGAAAAAAACTGAGATCCGGCTTTGTCCAAATGTCTCATGAAAACAACCCTGCCTTGGAAAATGTGTCCGAAGTGATTGTTTCAAAGACTGTGAAATGAAAACAGCTGCATCCCAGTGGCTGTGTCAGAATGACTGTTGAACAGCCCTGCCACGACGTCAGGTACCCGGAGCCCTCGGCGATACTCTGTCCACACGCCCAGGTGTAACAGGACCAAGGTCTCACAAGGTGTTCTCCTCTGTGTCCACAGTCCCTCAAGGCTTTGAAATGTCTGCATTAAAAGGATCACACAACCTTAGTATCACGGGAAAGGTAAGCACAGGGTTTAGAGGAGGGAACCTTTGGAAGGAGGCTTCCTGCTGGGAAAGACGAGGTACGAGGGACTGGAGATATGGGGGTGCATTGGATGAGGGGCAGGACGGAGGGAAAAGGTGTTCCAGGCAGAAGGGGCAGCATGAACACAGACACGGGGATGAGAGGACACAAGGTGATCGCCACCTGCAGTGGACAGTCCAAGTTGCTTACTGTCCAGCCTTCACTGAGCACCTGCTGGGTGCTTCACCACGTTGGCCCCATCGTTTTGGAGAAGGCATAGTTATTTAGCACATGGTTCGGTTTTTTTCCTTCCTCTCAACGACAGCAAAGTATATCTGATCCCTAAACCAGTTTAAAAAGTCACTGGATTTTAGAGCTATATGGCTAACCCTCCAATTTTTTCAATTTTTAAATCACCTTAATCTGAATTTAAAAATTCAGAAAGAAATTATTTTTTTTCTATTCATTTTTGAAGTAACTTTAATCTGAATTAAATACAGATAAACTACTTGGTTTATTTTGAAAACTACAATTGCATTGGAAATACAAATTATGAAAAAATTGCTGCCCAATTAAGTTTTTAAGCATTCATCTGATATGCTGTAACTTCTGAAAAGACCAGTAATTACTCAGTTTTAATAATAATACATTGTGCTCTATAGAATTAAAAAGTGCGCTGAAACATTTTAAATATTATATGTCAATCATCTTAAAAATGGATCTTACATGTGGATTAAGTACAGATTATGTTTTTTAAGTTACCATTAACCTGAATGTTGCCATGATAACAAGAGATAGCTAACGGACTATAAAGCAGATATGTTTCAAAATTTAATTCATAATCCATAAATAAAAACATATGTTTAGTTGTAGAAAAGATACACCTTAGTCCTATCCATCAGGGATGCAGAAATCTCCCTTGGAATCAAATTATCAAAAATTTTATGTTAGTATTTTCTAACTAATTTCTGATTGTGAAAGTAATACATGCTTTCTGTATAAACAATTGAAAAATAGAGCAAAATTAAGGAATTAAATAAGCTCTAAGATGAGAACCACTAATAGTTGTTTATGATCTTTTTGTATGTTGTTTTATTTATAATTTTTAAAAATTTGGATCAGATTATAAATTTATCCTTTATTTTTTTACTTCCAATGTCATTAACTGTTTTAAAATCTGTTTTGTAGGTAGTATATTTATGATGGTCTCCATAATGTAACCACATACTTCTTGTTTAATGATTTTTTGTATCTTTTCTCCAACTAATCTAAATACCTGCAGTTGTGAAGTCATACTTCACCCCCTCAAAAAATAATGACTAAAATGGTGTTAAGTTTCTTTATGGACTTTTTACTGATTTTACTAGGCAATTTCTCTAAGAAACGGATTGAGGATGTTTCAGACTACCCCTCAGGAAACCATTCTTTTTTTTTCTCCAAATTTGGTGGGGATGAGGAGAATTGCCTTATATTTTGGCATTTATAGTAATTTCCCAGGAAAACCACGGTGTGAAAATTTAAATATTGTTTACTACTTTGGCACATGAGGGAAAAATGATAACCAGAAAACGCCCTGCACATGGACATTATTGATTTTAAATATACCCATATGCCCATATATGGATAAAGTAAAAGTTCCTATGGCCAGGATCCTCACCTGAACCTAAACTACTTGATGATGTATGTAACTGGCCTGCTGCTAGGCTAATGCTTCCACACCCGTAGGCGATTAGCTGTTATTGCCTAAGTCACCATATAAAGAGCTCCGCCCAGTACTCTGGGTGGAGGCAGAGATGAAGGAGGATTACAGGCTGTTTGGATGCAGACGTAATTCTATTGCTCGACTAATTGCTGGGAGAACAAGCCAGGTAATAAACGCTTTCATCCCAAGAATGTTCCATTGTCATTCCTTGGTCTCACTGAATCCATAGTGAACTTGCCCGGGCTGAAACCCATTGGCAAGACAAATGGCAACAGTCGGCAGGGTTCATTGTTGACCAAGGATTTTACATGGGGTGGGTATGAGACTGGAACCAAAAGCCAAGAGGTGGTGTGGCACAAACCCCTACACTGGCCAAGTGAGGTGCGTACCTACAGCAGCGTAGCATCCTCTCTAGTAGCCCCTTGAGTAAAGAATTTTGGCGCTTTTCTGGTGGCTTTTCCTATACGTTGTGCAGACCAGCAGACAACCAAAAGAGGCCTGGAGCATCTCTTTGCAGCCTATGGCCGACCACAGGTAACTGAGAGTGATCAGGGCACTCATTTTACTGGACATGCACTACAAGAATGGGTGCAACAGCTGGGAATCAAATGGAAGTTTTATGTGCTATACAATCCTACTGTGGCAGGTGTATAAAGAGGTACAATGGTTTGTTAAAATCTTGACTGAAGTCAGACACCGATAGTCTGCAGGAATGGTCAGTCCACTTATGGACAGTGCTATGGCATTTGAATGAGGAACTCTGAAAGGGAGCCGGAAGCCCTGTAGACATGCTAACACATATGGCTGCCTCCCCTATACAACTGCAAGTACAAACCAAGGAAGAATTGTTAAAGCCGAGGTTTGGTCACCAGAATATCTTGCTGCCAGCACCAGCTGCACTAAACCCTGGAGACTCCGTTGAGTGGATGTGGCCTTGGACCTTTCAACACATGGACCAATGATGGCTGGCTCTCCTGGCACCTTGGGGACAAGGCCTGGAAGCTGGCCTCCTGTTATTCCTAGAGTAACAGCAGAGCGGCCGCCAAAGCTCACGATAGTGTATCCTGAACAGCCAGAAGGTAGGAGCATCTTACCGGGGAGTTTTGCTTTATCGTTATGGCTGGTGCATGCACCTCCAGTAGCATGATATATAGACCCTTCAGTAACCCCCATGGGGAGAGGAGTAAAGGTGTGGTATACTAGACCTGGATGAGATCCCTTTCCTGCTACAGTCCTATCACAGGACCACTCTCTTGCATGGAGCTCCCTATCCATATCACTACTAAGCGTGAGTCATGAACTCATCTGAGTAGAACTGGTTTTGAATATAGTTGGAATAACCTCCTCAGACTTGAGGATTATTATAATTTTTGTTACCTGTGTCACAATTTTGTTGTGCCATAATTTTTGTTATTATGTCTATATTGTTATTTTCTGTTGCTGTTGTGGAATCTGGTTACAATGCTCCATCTTTCTTGCACAGGACCATTGTGGAAGATTGAGAGCATGTAGATTGTGAGGTGAGAATCCTGGAGGGGTAAAATGTGTATAAAGTAAAAGTTCCTGTGGCCAGGATCCTCACCTGAACCTAAACTACTTGATGATGTAACTGGCCTGCTGCTGGGCTACTGCTTCCACACCATTAGGCAATGAAATATTATTGACTGAGTCACTATATAAATTGCTCTGCCCAGTACTCTGGGCAGAAGCAGAGATGTAGGAGCATTACAGTCCTGTGGACTGTTGGATGCAGATGTAATTCTATTGCTCGACCTTTTGCTGGGAGAACAAGCCAGGTAATAAACATTTTCACCCTAAGAATGTTCCATTGTCATTTCTTGGTCTCACTGAATCCATAGTGAACTTGCCCAGAGTTGAAACCCATTGGCAAGACACCTTAATTCCATTATTTGAACTTTAAAAGAATATCAGAAAGCAAATGATATCTATACAGGATAGATATAGCACAGGGACTGTCAAATGTGACAAACCTAATTTACCAGAATATATCCTTATGGTCAGATAGGGAAATGGTGACATTGCCTTTAGGGTGCAAGTAGCCGCAAGGAAGGGAAATGTAAGAGGTTTAAGAGGCCTCAACAGAGAGGAGACATACAGTTGAGGACTAGGAACTCTGGAAACCAGGATTAGGAAGTTTGGGAAAATCCAGCAAGTCTCATTTCCACATCTCTCTGCCACCGGATTTGGGCTCCTTTCTCTATGGAGCAGCCCCTGTGCGCCTCAGTCCACAGGGTGAAGGAAGACAGATGATTCCCAAGCGCCAAGACTCACAGGGAGACACGTTCAGGTGCACCCCATGGAAGAATGGATTCTCTCCGAGTCCCACTCGTTAGATGTTATGGACTGAATGTTGGTGTCCCTCCCAAACCTTAATACCTGGTGTGATAGGATTTGAAGATGGGGCTCTTGGGAGGGAATTGGGTCACAGGAGTGGAGCCCCTGGGAGATTCGTGCCCTCCCAAGAAGAGATGCAAACGCTTGGTCCTCTCTCCACTCTCTGCCATGTGAAAACAGCCTCTGCAAACCGAGAAGAGGGGCCTCACCAGACACTGGATCTTCTCGCCCCTTGATCTGGGATTTCCCAGCCTCCAGAACTGAAACAACTGTTTGTTGTTGAAGTCCCCAGCCTACGGCATTTTGTTAGAGCAGGCCGAACCAGGACACCATGCCATTGTCTCAGCTGACTTGATGCCCGATCCTGTGCCCATCAGCTGTGACCGGGGTACAGAGTCACCCTGGGAAAACCTGGGTGCTCTGAACCCCTCCTGACCATTAACACAGGGGCCATCTCACTGTTTTGCCCATCACAATCAGGTAGCTAAACAGTTGGCTCTGAATTCATATAAACCATGACTACTTTCTTTTTACTAATTTTTTTTCTTTTTGAGAATCATATTAAGAGTACATGAATGCATTTTTCCTGTATCTGTTTTGTAAACTTACAGGCCTTTTCCTTTGGGGGATTTTACTGGAAGCATGGTTCTGCAATTTGTTTTCATCATTTATGTCCTATATATTAAAGTTATATATTTTCAATGAATTAATGTTTAAAGTTATACAAGTAATACATGAATGCATTTTATTGTAAAAAAAAAAAAAACCCTAATAATATGGGTGCAATTATATGGATGCAAAAGTCAAGGTTCTGTTTCATACAATTCCTGAATATATTTTTACCTTACTAGGATCACAGTTGATAAATATTGTTCTACAACTTCAATTAATGTCTAAGTATACACTTATTATTCAAAAATACATTGTTTAACAAAACATTATTTAGAAACATACATGCACAATTAAGAAAAAATAGAATCCCCTTTCAACACCCTCCTCCTACTACAGCCCAACATTTTTTCTCAAAAGTACCATTAACAATGTGTTATGTATCTTTTTGGATTTTTTCCTATGGATACTCATATACGTATTCATATAAAAATATATAGCTTGGGATTCTTCTTTTAACGTAATTGGGATCAAAGTATAAAGATTAAACATAACTTTGCTCTTTTAAATTTACCTATATTTGTTGCAGACGGCTCCACACCGTATATATAGGCTTATAAAGTTCTGTTAAGCATATTACAGAGGTATCATAATTAAACTATTCCTCTATTGGTGGATATTTAATGTTTTCAATTTTTCACTACAAAGAAATATTGTGATGAATATACTCGTACATATTTCTTCATGCTTATGTGAGGGTATTTCTTGCAAATTAAAAAAAACACGAATATTACAAGAGGGTCCTCCAAAAAAATCTGTAATAATTGCATTCCTGCCTGTCATGTATGAGAATGTCCATTTCCACATAAACTTGCGAATCCTAGGTATCAACAATCCTTTTAAAATTTTGCAAATTTGAAGAGTAAAAACAGGAAGCTATTTCTCTTGTTATACTTTGTGTTTCCCTAATCCTTAGTGAGTGTGCATCTCTTTATATATTCATTTATCATTTATATTTTGTATTCTTTAAATTTTTATTCATATGTGTTCTTTTTTTCTTGGAGTTTTTACCCTATTTTTAAAAAACAATTTGACAGAACATTTATTCATCTGTCATTGTACCTTTTGCAAATACATCCCATATTTAACTTTGCTCATGGTTTTTTTATTATATGAAGTTTTAGGTTTTTTAAGCAGTCAACGCTGTTATTTTTTCCTTCTGGTGTCTAGATATTGTGCATTAAGAAGTTTTTTACTACACCAAGACTATAAAAAAAATCTGGAACTTATAAGTACATTGAAATATTTTTTAAAGATTGAATTTTTAAAACAATCTAGAATTATTTGTGTATGTCTATGTTGGGAGCTATTTTTTCTAAAAAGATGAATAGCCAGTTGTCTTACCAATTATGAAATTGATTGATATTTACCCACTGATTTGAAAATCTACCTTTCTATAAATATAGTCTAACACAAGTGGTCTGTTCCCAGGTCTTATATTTCCATTTGTCCTTTTCTATTCTTTTTACAATGCTATACTCTTTCAGTTACCGTAACTTCATATTATGTTTTATATGTGATTGTTTTTCCTTTTGACTTTTTTTTCTTGACCTTCTTAAACATTTTCTCTTTCAGATGAACTTAAATTCCTTCCAATCAAGTTCCATAAGGCATCTTTTTGGATGCCTTTCCAATTGTCTTGCAATCTTCTATAGGAATTTTTAAGGGTCTTGTATTGAATATAGAAACAAATATGTAAAAATTTCTATAGAAGATTGGAAAGACTCACCTATAAAACCACCTGGGACTGGTACCTTCCTAAAATTGATCTTTGACTCTTTCCTGTCTCTTCTATGGTTATTGGTCTATCTAGGTTTTCTTACTTCCTCTTCACTCAAACACAACCATTTGTATTTTCTAGAAAACTTTCCCTTTCATTTAGACTCAAATTTATTTACATAAAACAGTCTTACTTATTTTTTATGTTGGTAATTTTGCCTTTTCACTTTTTTTTTTAATCAGATATGACAAAGCTTTGTTGACTAGTATGTAGGCAGCTGACCAAGGTCTCCTCTGAATTGTGCCGCTTCACCTCCCCAACCTACCCCTTTTCCCAATGTGAGTCTTGCTGGTACCCTATGTGAAGCTGTCAGGGTATTCTGACTGTCGTGTTTCATTCCAGGCAGGAAGAAGTCAGGAAGTCTGGCAACATCTCCCATCCTCTTGCCAAATTTTGGAATTGATCCCCTTTAGTGTCTTTAGACACATGTTCCTTTTTTCTTCCCTCTTTTTCTGCAGTGGAGTTCCAGAGAAGTATCTCCATTCTTTGCTTGGCTTCTCTTAAGGCAGGATAATTCTCTGAAGAGCCCTCAGCCTCCTATGGCAGATTATTCACCCTCTAGAAAGGGTGTGTCTTATTTTATCCAGGGGCAAACACTGCTAATCCCTGCCTCTTAGAATAAGCGGGAAGGGAGAGAAGAAGGTGCCTGACTGGCCTAGTTATTTCAAGAATGTGTTGACTCTGAGCTTGGAAAAATCACTGAAATTCTTTCAACACTGTAAAACTTTCTCTTCCCTGAGTTTTATTTAGCCTGAGGTTTTCCTCTAACTCTGTTTCTTCATCATCCTGATACAATTTTGTTTCTATTTATCCTCCTAGAAACTTTAATTTTCTGCGCCTCCTTTCTTATTCTCTAGCACTGATATAGATTCCTTCTCCAGAAACAAGCAAACAAAATACTTTTGGTCATTCCCTTAAGGGATGGAAAGTGAGGAAGAATGTACGCATGTGCACTCTTCCACCATTTTTAGCAATTCCTTTAAATTGGTTTACACTGAACTAAAGAGGGTCGTCCAAGTAAGTAAATAACCTGATGAAGGAAATAAGGACTGAATTAGGCATTCTTGTTATGTTGTCATGTCACTCTGCATTTCCTCTATTGTTTCCATAGTTAAACCTGCGGTACAGTTGTCTAAGTCACTGTTGGGGAGACAAGGATGGTGTCCTTTTGATGGGCTATTTGTATATCTAGGGCACAGCATTGCCTCCATCACAGCAAGCATTCCATAAACATCAGCTCAGTGGATATGTGCATAAATTATTTTGGGCACAAACCAAAACTGCAGTAAATTCAATAACAGGGCCTCTGGAGGGTTCAGTGCAGATGGTGACAGGCAAAGACTAGAGCCAGACTGATTTCTCCTGGCGTGCTCTTTCACTGACTTTCTCAGGCTCTTTGCTTTGTTAATGCCTTTCTTCCAATCATCACTTAGACAAAGACAAGTGAAAAAAGTCTGACTTTAGTTGACAATGGCAGAGATTGTCACCCTAAGAATTGACGTAAACATCACTTCTTACATTAGCGCTTCAGTACATCAGCTTGATTGCATCACCCCTTCTTCCTTTGCGATTGTGTCTTTATTAGAGTCATAAACAAATGCTCCTATCACCTCTCTGACTGTGTTGTAAACTTTATTAGAATTTCTGGCTTTTAGTGCCCTTGCAAAGGAAAAGGTGTTGGTTAGACTGTATGTGGATATGTGGATGGGTGGAGTGGGTAAGTGTGTAGGGCTTGTTTGTCTGTTGTCTTTAAAATTTAGCATCAGAAGTAGGGTGAACTGTGAATTAGTAAACCACTGGTTTCCTAGAATAAGATGGTTTCTTTCTGTGGAAGGGTAAAGCAGTCCTTTCCTATTTTGTTCCAGCAGTATAATTACAACCATGGGTCTTTAAACCTAATAGCTAAATTGTGGTGACCACGGAAAACTTTTCTAGAATAAATTTTGATATTAATCCATTTGTTCACCAACATCTTACCACAGGTAAACAAATGTTCTTGCCAGTGGGTATGCTGCCTTTATGCCTAACGTGGGTGATAGGCTGGACTTAGCAAAAATATTTTTGTTTGCTTTTGTTGTGCTTATGTTTTCTTACTTTCTTGTGATGTAAACTATAAACATAAATTTGTAAGTTAGAACTTTGTGCTTATATCTTTTTTAACACATTAATATGATGATGGTTATTGCCACAGAATGGTAACTAATGGATTATTACTACATCAAATGATACAGAAAATGCCCTGCTGAGACTGTTCATGAACAAGCTTATTATCTTAAAAATAAAGTTTTCCTTGATATATATATATAATAGCTTCCTGTTACTGTTATGAGGAATCTGGAATGTTTTCAGGTTGCAGGTTCTGATAAAATTGAATATAGTACCTCATATTAGGTGGATGCCTATAAAATTTTAAAATTATTTTAAGAATTGTTTTTCACCAGTCACTATTTAGAATGATTATACCTGAAAAAAAGAACTATTTTTTAAATAGGGTATGTAATTCCAGTTTAATCAAAAAATACTACTACGGAAAACAGGACAACCTATAGACAATGCCTCAGGTCAGGCTTGTTAGAACAGTGTAAGACCATGAACCCACGGCTACCTACAGAGCTCTTGTAGTTCTGTTTTATATGTATAACTGTCATGGATTTGCTCCATGACTGTTGAACAGAAGAAAAAATAACATTTCTTAACTTTTCCAAGTCAGATCTAATCTTGCCAGGCTCTCAGCCTGTAGGCTCATTGAAATTCTATTCCTTGTCGTCTGGAGTGGTGGATCCTTCCGTGATTCGGGCCGTCCACGGACCAGGGGACATGAGGGAGGGCATCTGGCCTTCTATCAAGGTCCCTGTCATGGTTAGTTTGTCAACTTGGATTAAGTTACAGTCCCCAGTTGTTTGGCCAAGCACCAGTATAGATATTTGTTCGAAGGTACTTCATAGATGTGATTAACATATAAATAAGTACACTTTGAATAAAGCAGATTACTCATCATAATGTTGGTGGGCCTTATCCAATCAGCTGAAGGCTGTATGAGCAAAAACTAAGGTTTCCCAAAGCAGCAGCCATGTGCCTAAAAACTACAGTATAGGATCCTGCCTGAGTTTCCGACCTGAAGATTTCTGGCTCAAGACTGATACACCAAGCTGCCCTGAATTTCCAGGCTGCTGGCCTGCTCTACAAATTTTAAAGTTACTAATTCTATAATCATATAAGCATATATATATGTATACTGTGTGTGTGTGTGTGTGTGTGTGTTTGTGTGTGCGTGTGCGTATGGTTTCTCTGTGAAACCCTGATTAATAACCCCTTGAGAAGTTCACTGACCATGTGTTGCATTCAAAGTTACACCCTTCTGCTGCTCTTGACATCCTTTCCCTTTACGCTGCCCCTCACCACTGGGATGCTTGCTTTGAGCCTCCAGGGACAGCCCTTAGTGTTTAGTTCCAGGAATCCACCTGCCAATCAGTCAGAGGCCTGCTGCATCGCGGACCATATGGTGGCAGGTACTGGTCTCTGCTACACTGGGCTGTCATGGCTCTTAGCTTCTCAGCCTCTAGGAATGCAGCTCCACCCTGGGTTGAGTCATCACCCCACCTACCACCTTCATGTCCAAGCAATAGAACTCATCCTTTCTCACCCAACCGAACTCCTGGAAGGCTTGGGCAAAACCAACTGCCTCCCACCAGTTGTGGGACATATTTAAGAAGGCCTCTAAAACACAGACAATCTATTTCTCCTTTGGCAACAAACAGAAAACACAAAAGTTTGGCAGAAGACTCATGAAAAGAATAAAATGCTATCTGGTACCATGTACCTCCCTCTCCCACCTTTGCCTTATATCTGGCTGCAAGCTGCTACGCATTTGTGCACAAATTCAAGAAGGTCCCAGTGTTAAAACAGCTTGGCTCCTTCAAAATGAAGTGGCAGGTTGGAATTTGACGCTTAAATGGATCAGAGTCATTGTGGCTATTGGCAGCCACACTTCCTCCAGATAATTCAGCCACAGGCTTTGGAGTGTGTGACTTAGTCCAAGCTCGAAAGTCAGTGGGCAGACCCTGGCATCCGTGGTAGAAACATCTACAAGGTATAACTGCTTCTTTTTCTTCACTCTTGATGAGTAACTTCTCTGTAATACATATATTTTTTCATTTAGCAACCCAGTGGAGGGACACTGCAAAATGGGACTTCGGGCTCCAGTATTATAACTTGGACTCTCCCTGTCGAGCTCATGGGCTCATCACGTAAGCTTATTTCTTCTGCTGATACAGGAGCCAGAAGGCTGACTTGTGACTTTTTTTCCTATTGCTCGGTTGTCCAAACATACTCAGACATTCAACAGTACATGAGTAGCCAGCCATTTGGTCTTTCAGCCAAAAGGCTGTGGCTGGGGATTGCTTGAGAAAATATCTGCTTTTGATCAAAATAAAATTCAAACTGTGAACCAATATAGTTCATTGCCTATAATAAGCCTCGTCCCTCAGGGTCATAATAAAACTGTTAGCTGCCTGTGTCACTAACTCTTTTTCCTTTCTTTCTCTTTCTCTTACTTTCAATCTTGCTCTCATTATTTACCTGCTTTTGTAGCTAATGGTGTCTATATTCTGATTGTTTCCTTAGAGATCTGCTTTCTATAGAGATTATTATATTGTGGCCTTGAAATGTTTTTATATACATCTAATTCTAAGAGAGAAGCGTGTGTGTCTAGAGAGCCAGGCAGCTGGAGGACGTAGAGTTATTTGAAATCAGAATGTCCCCTTGGCCTGGTACCACTAAATACATCTGCCAGGTTTGGAGAGCTCAAGATTGTTCCAAAACCTATTTCTGCCAGATTAGCACCTGTGATGACTGCCTTGGGGTCACATATTACAATTACTGTAAGAAGCAGTTTGTGCTGACTCCAAAACCAGGTTGCCAAAGTCAAAATGCTAGCTCTACTGCTTGCAATCTGTTTATAAGCCTTGTGCAAGTTATTTGTTTTCTCTATGCCTCAGTTTCCTCACCTGCAAATTGAGGATTTAAAAGAAAGAGCCCGCATCACAGAGTTGCTGAAAGGCTTTGCTCAACTCGCACATACAAAGCCTTCAGAGTAGCACCTGGCACTTTGTAAGCACTGAATTGGGATTCGTTATTATTAACCTGGTTTTTGAGAGACTTTTTTTGTTTTTCTGAAGACTAAAGCAGAGTTAAAAGAAAAAAGGTATGTTTTTATAGTTAGCTCTGTTATCAACACTGTTCTAGAATGGAGTGATAACCCTTCAGTTTCCTGGATAAAAACTATGTGCTGTTCCAGAAAATCATCTTTTCTTTCTGGGCTCGTGTATTTGAGATTCATGGTTTTTGAGATCAGCAGAGCTAGGAAATTCTTGACATCATCGATTCCTACCCATTTCTTTGTGGTTAGAAGAATGAGGGGAGGTAAGAGTAATGGACTCGGGTTAAGAGGGCAGAGGTTTAAATTCTAGGTTTTATTTGGCCGTGTAAAAAAGAAACACCTCTGAGATTCAGTTTCCGCATTTGAAAATTGAGTGTGTCCTTGCAAAGAAGCTATTTTGGAAATAATTCTGTTGAAGTAGTAATTCATAACATACATATTTTTAAGTTCTAGAGATAGGAAGAGTTAAATGTGAAAACAAAACTATTAATATATCAGCACAAAGCATAGATGAAAATCTGATATTGGGTGGGAAGTGTTTGCCTAAGAAACATCTCAGAAAGGGAGAAGTTGAGCTCATTATCATAATTTATAAAATATCTGCCACAAATCAAAATTAAAGAAACTGCAAAGACAAAGAACACAATAGTATTCTTAACAGTGTTACAGGGAACTACGTCTACAATGCAAGCAATATTTAAGAATCAATTTAAACAATTAAAATGCCAATATAAAAATGGATAAAAGAATGTAAGTCAGCTGGAAATTGTAACACTTGATATTTGCTGGAAAAAGGATTATTGTTCTTTTTTCCAGGTATAGTAGTGGCATTGTAGGTATGTTTTTAAAAGGGTCCTTACTTTTCAAAGATATATTCTGAGACATTTACAGATGAATGGTATGATGTCTGAGAATTGCTTTAAAATAATACTACTAGGGGTGGGATGAGTGGATTGAGGATATAACTGAAATAAAACTGGCCATGTGTTGATAATTGTCAAAGACACATCATGGGCTCTTTATCAACTTTTGTGTAAAGTTTGAATTTTTCCATAACAAGAATATATAAAGTGTAATACTGTTTATAAAGATGATAACAATATTTAAAACATGTTCACAGGGACACATGAATATATGAATTCTGTGCATGCATACACATACACGTGTGTGTGGGTAAAAATCTCACCTCTGGTGGGGAGAGTCGAAGGGAATGTGATCAGGGAGGGCCCATGGGGACATCAACTCTGCTGTCAATATTTTATTTTTTAAACCGAGTGAGACATAAAACAGTGGTTGAGAGATTATTCTTTAATTTTGTGCATCTTTGTTTTCCCTTACATTTAAGGAATTTTTAAAAAACTTTTTTTGTCTACAATGTTTTTTAAAAACTGCAAAAACATGGTATTTCACAAAAGAAAAAATAAAGCTGACCAAGAGCTATAGGGAAAAATAGTGCAACTTGCTTTTACTTAAAAAACCCTGTAAATTTAGATAAGATACAATTTTTTTTTTTAGCAAATTGGAAATGATTAAAACATAATCATCAGTGTTGGCTAAGGCATAGTAAATTAGACCCTCCTACACACTGCTGGGAATAAATTATTTCAGACTTTCTCGAATGCAATTTGATGTACAGAAAAAGACAAAGTAAATCCACTCATAGGTATTTATTCTGTAGGAAAATACCACAAACAAATGCAAAGATTTTTTATTTAATGATGTTCATTGCAATTATATTTTACAGAAAAATTGGAAACTTCCACGTCTAACAATAAGTATCTAGTTAAATATATCATGGCATGTTCCTAAAAGAGAATTCTACGTAGGAATGAAAGATCATGTTTTTTAATGACATGGGAAAACAAAGCAAGACAAAGACTGCATATTGCACGGTCCCACTTTTATAAACAGAGACCCTGCGTGTGAAGGGGCGGGAGGGCTGTCAGCCTGAGGCTGGGTGTCACCTACCGTCTGAATGTGACAAGTCCGGGCAGGCCTGAAGAACTGGTGGGTGGCCTTCTGGGCTTCTCTCACTTCGCTTGGGGGAACGGAGGAAACGCCTAGAAAATAACTCATTCTAAGGGACGAGGGAGCCGTGGAAAACACATTTGACTATGAAATGTGCCTTAGGGTGAGTGCCCAGGGGGATCTGCCCCTGCACCTGCCCTGGCTCAGTCTCCAGAACCTGGGGCCCGTCTTGGGAGGCAAAGGACCACGCATGTGCAAGGTGGCAAGGGCCCCTTAAGTAAAAACGGCCGCTGCGGTGCGCCTGTAACCAGACGGCAGACAGACGTGAAGGGGGTTTCTTCCCTGCTCTTCGGCTGGTCTGTCCCCGCGCGGAGTTTTGAAGGCTTCAGTGTCAGGGCAGGTCTTGGTAGTAAAGGGCGGCGCTGGGGCCTGCAGCCTGCCGGGTGACTGCCGCCTGGACGCCCCTATGACACCCACTGGAAACCACAGAAACTCACTGGGACCGGGCAGGATTGCCCAGGGCCTGAGGTCCTGCGCCTTCACAGACAACAGAGCGGAGGTGACGCTGTCGAAGTGGTCCTATATTTAACACCAGGCTGGGATGGCGTGAGAAACTCAGATTAGATACATAATAGATGATAGATAGATAGATAGATGATAGATAGATAGATAGATAGACAGATAGATACACATAGACATATTCAGAAAAATGACCAAAGAAAGTAAACCAACGTGTTATTAGTGCTCATTATCACAGGTGATTTCAGTTTTTCTCTTTCGTGTTTGGGTGGTGATAGTATCAGTGTAAGATTAAATATTTCTGTCACTCAGATTTCTATATGACTGAGCATGCCTGAAGAACATTTTGGTGAAGGTTCTATAGTGAATGTGGTAAACCCCCAGGTTCTAGCTCAGGGAAAATCTAAGGATTCCTCTAAGAAATTTTACTCCAAAAAGATAGCATATTTTATTTTATTTTCTTACTGTTATCGGGAAAATGTGGACTATGACATCCCCATTACCTTTTAGGTCAAATATTCTATATGATTTTATAATTCCGTGACACTTGTAGATCCATGATTAAATATTATTGATTCATATAATAACTTATACTTATTATATTTTGCACACAAATTTTCATTTATCTCCTGGTGGAATTCCTGAAAATAATCGTAGAAACCATTGGTTTCAATACATTCGCATAAGAGATCCAACAGCTAACATTGTCTGTGACAAAGAAAAACAGTAACAGAATTTACTTAAATTGTGTTTTTATTTGCTCACATCTTTTAAATCCTTTCTATATATGATAGAGGTTCTTTTCCTCTGACAGAGGTTCTTTATTTAAGCTATGACTATGTTAAACTGTATTTCTCAATCAAGCTGAAATATAAAAGCAATGTTTCTGCTTGTATCAGGGACGGAAGCCTGACTCGGTAAACAGTTTCATGTGATAACATGTGATAAACACATAGAGATTCCGTGGGGAGGGGAAGATGGACCTTACCATAAGTTAGGG
Organism: Phataginus tricuspis; assembly: GCA_029783875.1. Classification (NCBI taxonomy): domain Eukaryota; kingdom Metazoa; phylum Chordata; class Mammalia; order Pholidota; family Manidae; genus Phataginus; species Phataginus tricuspis. The sequence continues at coordinate 16,952,642 of JAQQAC010008864.1, forward strand.
AATTTGAAAAAGACAGTTTGAAGGGTATATTAATAATAAGTATTTTAAAGTTGTCAGAGTAATACATTTGGTGTATATAAAGTACTTATACTCTTCTTTGTCCAGAGGAGCACCACGTGAAGAAGGGGGGTGACCAAAGTAGGTGAAGGGGATAAAGAGGCACAGAATCTCAGTCATCATATAAATTAAATACGGATATGAAAGTACAGTGTAGACAATATAGTCAATAGCTCTGTAACATCTTAAATATAAACAAATTTTTAGGATTGTTTTCAAATCTAAAAAAAAGAATTTTTACTAGTTGAGATTTCGAACTTTTAGAATAACTATTGATTACAGAGGAACTGGCCTTTTGATTACGAGTACTCCTACAATACTCCAAACTTGATTATTTTGATAATTGTGTTTGCTTTACTAAATAACCTTTAATATGTTTCGGTAGTTTTACGAATTCCCATTTTACATTTAGCATTAGGAGGTTCTTTACCAAAACACTTTTTACATCTGTGATATATTCATGATTTTCTCCTTTGATTTACTGATGTGGTGATTATATTGAAGGATTCCCTGGCTTTGAATAATTCACACATTCTTGGAACAAACTAATTGGTTTTGCGGCATTTTTTGACATAGTGCTTTTCCATTTTTTAATAATTTATTTAGAAAATTTGCATCTACAAATCTTCCTCAATTTCTGAAGAGGTTTCATCCCAATAAACCCATTGTATATTGAAAATATCATCTTGAAAATGAATTTTTTTCTTAAACAAGGACTGTATTTTATTTTTTATTGAAGTATAGTTGATATACAGTATTATATTGGTTTCAAAATTCAACAGTTATACATATTAAATCCTCACCCCAACTAGTACAGTTACTATGTTCCCATGCTGCACCTCCATCCCTGTGACTAACATTTTACCCACCCCACCAACCCACCCAAACCCTTCCCCCATGGTACTCACCAGTTACTTCTCAGTGTCTATGGGTCTACTGCTATTTTGTTCATTTTGTTTTGTTTTTAGATTCCACATGTAAGTGATATCATATAGTATTTGTCTTTCTTCACTTACTTCACTTAGCATAATACCCTCAAGGACCATACATGTCAATCCATGTTGCAAATGGCAGGATTTCCTTCTTTTTTCTGGCTGAATAATATTCCATCATGTATATGTACCACCTCTTCTTTATCCAGGCATCTATTTTTGGACATTTTGTTTGCTTCCATATCTTGGCTATTTTAAATACTGTGGTAATAAACATAGGGGCACATATATCTTTTTGAATCAGAGATTTTGTTTTCTTCAGGTCAATGCCTAGAAGTAGAATTACTGGGTCTTATACTATTTCTGTTTTTAGTTTTTTTGAGGAATCTCCATACTGTTTCCCACAGTGGCTGCACCAATTTATATTCACACCAACAGTGTAGGAGGGTTCCCATTTCTCCACATCCTCACCAACACTTGTTATTTCTTGTCTTTTGGATAGTGGTCATTATAACTGGTGTGAGGTGGTATCTCAGTGTGGTTTTGATTTGCATTTCCCTGATGATTAGCCATGTGGAGCATCTTTTCATGTGCCTGTTGGTCATATGTATTTCTTCTTTGGGAAAGTGTCTGTTAGGGTCCTCTGCCCATTTTTTAATCAGTTTATTTGCTTTTTTGGTGTTGAGGAGAAGTTTCTTATATATTTTTTATGTTAACCCCTTATCTGATAAATCATTTACGAATATATTTCACATACTGTAGGTTGCCTTTTTGTTTTGTTTATTGTATCTTTGCTGCAGAGAAGCTTTTTAGTTTCAGGTAGTCCCACTTGTTAATTTTTATTTTGTTTCCCTTGCCTGGGGAGACATGTCCAGAAAAAAATTGCTCATGCTTCTGCTCAAGAGATTTTGCCTACGTTTTCTTCTAAGAGGTTTTTTTTTTGTATTGTTAATCTACAATTACATGTGCAACATTATCGTTACTTAACTCACCACTTCATCAAGTCCCCCCCACATACCACATTAGAGTCACTGTCCATCAGCATATTGAGATGCTATAGAAACACTACTTGTCTTCTCTGAGTTGTACAGCCCTCCCCATGCCTCCCCCCACATTATGCCTGCTAATTGTAATGTCCCTTTTTCCCTCTTATCCCGCCCTTCCCACCCATCCTCCCCAGTCCCTTTCCCTTTGGTAACTATTAGTCCGTTCTTGGATTCTGTGAGTCTGCTGCTGTTTTGTTCCTTCAGTTTTTTTCTTTGTTCTTATACTCCACATATGAGTGAAATCATTCAATACTTGTCTTTTTTCTGCCTGGCTTATTTCACTGAGCATAATACCCTCTAGCTCCATCCATGTTGTGGCAAATGGTAGGATTTGTTTTCTTCTTATGGCTGAATAATATTCCATTGTGTATATGTACCACATCTTCTTTATCCATTCATCTACTGATGGACACTTAGGTTGCTTTCATTTCTTGGCTATTGTAAATAGTGCTGCGATAAACATAGGGGTGCATATGTCTTTTTCAAAACTGGGCTGCTGCAGTCTTAGGGTAAATTCCGAGGAGTGGAATTCCTAGGTCAAATGGTATTTCTATTTTGAGTTTTTTGAGGAACCTCCATGCTGCTTTACACAATGGTTGAACTAATTTACATTTCCACCAGCAGTGTCTGAGGGTTCCCCTTTCTCCACATCCTCGTCAACATTTGTTGTTGTTTGTCTTTTGGATGGTGGCCATCCTCGCTGGTGTGAGGTGATATCTCATTGTGGTTTTAATCAGCATTTCTCTGATGATTAGTGATGTGGAGCATCTTTTCATGTGCCTGTTGGCCATCTGAATTTCTTCTTTGGAGAAGTGTCTGTTCAGTTCCTCTGCCCATTTTTTAATTGGATTATTTGCTTTTTGTTTGCTGAGGTGCATGAGTTCTTTATATATTTTGGATGTCAACCCCTTATCGGATATGTCATTTATGAATATATTCTCCCATACCATAGATGTATTTTTGTTCTACTGATGGTGTCCTTTGCTGTACAGAAGCTTTTCAGCTTGATACGGTCCCACTTGTTCATTTTTGCTTTTGTTTCCCTTGCCTGGGGAGATATGTTCATGAAGAAGTTGCTCATGTTTATGTCCAAGAGATTTTTGCCTATGTTTTTTCTAAGAGTTTTATGGTTTCATGGCTTACATCCAAGTCTTTGATGCATTTAGAGTTTACTTTTGTATATGGGGTTAGACAATAGTCCAGTTTCATTCTTGTACATGTAACTGTCCAATTATGCCAACACCAGCTGTTGAAGAGGCTGTCATTTCCCCATTGTATGTCCATGGATCCTTTATCGTATATTAATTGACCATATATATGTTTGGGTTAATGTCTGGCTCTCTATTCTGTTCCACTGGTCTGTGGGTCTGTTCTTGACCCAGTACTAGATTGTCTTGATTACTGTGGCTTTGTAGTAGACCTTGAAGTCTGGGAGTGTAATTCCCCCTGCTTTATTCTTCATTTTTAGAATTGCTTTGGCTACTTGGGGTCTTTTGTGGTTCCATATGAATTTTAGAACTATTTGTTCCAATTCATTGAAGAATGCTGTTGGTATTTTGATAGGGATTACATTGAATCTGTAGATTGCTTTAGGTAGTATAGCCATTTTGACAATATTTATTCTTCCTAGCCAAGAGTATGGAATGAATTTCCATTTGTTAGTGTCCTCTTTAATATCTCTTAGGAGTGTCTTGTAGTTTTGAGGGTATAGGTCTTTCACTTCCTTCATTAGGTTTATTCCTAGGTATTTTATTCTTTATGATGCAATTGTGAATGGAATTGTTTTCCCTATTTCTCTTTCTGTTAGCTCATCGTTAGTGTATAGGAAAGCAACAGATTTCTGTGTATTAATTTTGTATCCTGCAACTTTGCTGAATTCAGATATTAGTTCTAGTAGTTTTGGGGTGGAGTCTTTAGGGTCTTTTATGTACAATATCATGTCATCTACAAATAGGGACAATTTCACTTCTTCTTTACCAATCTGGATGCCTTGTATTTCTTTGTTTTGTCTGATTGCCGTGGCTAGGACCTCCAGTACTATGTTGAATAACAGTGGAGAGAGTGGGCATCCCTGTCTTCTTCCTGATCTTAGATGAAAAGCTTTCAGCTTCTCGCTGTTAAGTATGATGTTAACTGTGGGTTTCTCATATATGGCCTTTATTATGTTGAGGTAGTTGCCCTCTAGACCCATTTTGTTGAGTGTTTTTATCATGGATGGATCTTGAATTTTGTCAAATGCTTTTCAGCATCTATGGAGATGATCATGTGGTTTTCATTCTTCTTTGTGTTGATGTGGTGGATGATGTTGATGGATTTTTTAATGTTGTACCATCCTTGCATCCCTGAGATGAATCCCACTTGATCATGGTGTATTATCCTATTGATGTATTTTTGAATTCAGTTTCCTAATATTTTGTTGAGTATTTTTGCATCAGTGTTCATCAGGGATATTGGTCTGTAATTTTCTTTTTTTGTGGTGTCTTTGCCTGGTTTTGGTATTAGAGTGATGCTGGCTTCATAGAATGAGTTTGGAAGTGTTCCCTCCTCTTCTATTTTTTGGAAAACTTTAAGGAGAATGGGGATTATTTCTTCTCTGTATGTCTGATAAAATTCAGCGGTGAATCCATCTGGCTTGGAGGTTTTGTTCTTGGGTAGTTTTCTGATTACCTATTCAATTTCGTTGCTGGTAATTGGTCTGTTTAGGTTTTCTGTTTCTTGCTTGGTCAGTCTTGGAAAGTTGTATTTTTCTAAGAAGTTGTCCATTTCTTCTAGGTTTTCCAGTTTGTTAGCATATAGATTTTCATAGTATTCTCTAATAATTCTTTGTATTTCTGTGGGGTCTGTCATGATTTTTCCTTTCTCATTTCTGATTCTGTTTATGGGTGTAGATTCTCTTTTCTCTTAATAAGTCTGGCTAGCGGTTTATCTATTTTCTTTATTTTTTCAAAGAACCAGCTCTTGGTTTCATTGATTTTTTCTATTGTTTTATTCTTCTCAATTTTATTTATTCCTTCTCTGATCTTTATTATATCCCTCCTTCTGGTGATTTTGGCCTCATTTGTTCTTCTTTTTCCAATTTCAATAATTGTGACTTTAGACTATTCATTTGGTATTGTTCTTCCTTCTTTAAATAGGCCTGGATTGCAATATATTTTCCTCTTAGAACTGCCTTTTCTGCGTCACACAGAAGTTGGGGCTTGGTGCTGTTGTTGTCATTTGTCTCCATATATTGTTTGGTCTTTGTTTTAATTTGGTCGTTGATCCATTGCTTATTTAGGAACATGTTGTTAAGTCTCCATGTATTTGTAAGCCTTTTTGTTTTCTTTGTACAATTTATTTCTAGTTTTATTCCTTTGTGATCTGAGATGTTGGTTGGTAGAGTTTCAATATTTTTGAATTTACTGAGGTTCTTTTTGTGGTCTAGTATGTGGTCTATTCTGGAAAATGTTCCATGTGCACTTGAGAAGAATGTGTATCCTGCTGCTTTTGGGTGTTGAGTTCTATAGATGTCTGTTAGGTCCATGTGTTCTAGTGTGTTGTTCAGTGCCTCTGTGTCTTTACTCATTTTCTGTCAGGTTGATCTGTCCTTTGGAGTGAGTGGTGTGTTGAAGTCTCCTAAAATGAGTGCATTGCTTTCTATTTCCTCCTTTAATTCTGTTAGTATTTGTTTCACATATGCTGGCGCTCCTGTGTTGGGTGCATATATATTTATGATGGTTATATCCTCTTATAGGACTGACCCCTTTATCATTATGCAATGTCTTTCTTTATCTCTTGCTACTTTCTTTGTTTTGAAGTCTATTTTGTCTAAGTACTGCAACACCTGCTTTCTTCTCCCTGTTGTTTGCATGAAATATCTTTTCCCATCCCTTCACTTTTAGTCTGTGTATATCTTTGGGTTTGAGGTGAGTTTCTTGTAAGCAGCATATAGATGGGTCTTGCTTTTTTATCCATTCTATTACTCTATGTCTTTTGATTGGTGCATTCACTCCATTTACATTTAGGGTGATTATGGACAGATATGTACTTATTGCCATTGCCGGCTTTAGATTTGTGGTTACCAAAGGTTCAAGAGTAGCTTCTTTACTATCTAACAGTCTAACTTAACTCTCTTGTTAAGCTATTATATACACAGTCTGATGATTCTGTATTTCAGAATCTTATCTTATCCTCCTCCATTCTTTATATGCTAGGTGTTTTATTCTGTAGTCTTTTTTGTAGTCTGACTGTTTTTGTGGATAGTTGATTTTATTTTTTGCCTTTAGTTAGTATTTGTATGGTCTGCTTTCTTTGCTATGATTTTATTTTCTCTGGTGACATCTTTTTAGCCTTAGGAGTGCTTCCCTCTAGAGCAGTCCCTTTAAGATATCCTGTAGAGGTGGCTTGTGGGAGGCAAATTCCCTCAACTTTCACTTGTCTGGGAATTGTTCAATCCTTTCTTCAAATTTAAATGATAATCATGCTGGATACTTGGTTCGAGGCCTTTCTGTTTCATTACGTTAAATATATCATGCCATTCTCTTCTGGCCTGTAAGGTTTCTGTTGAGATGTCTGATGATAGTCTGATGAGTTTTCCTTTGTAGGTTGTCTTTTTTCTCTCTTTGGCTGCCTTTAATACTCTGTCCTTGTCTTTGATCTTTGCCATTTTAATTATTGTATGTCTTGGTGTTGTCCTCCTTGGGTCCCTTGTGTTTGGAGGTCTGTGGGCTTCCATGGTCTGAGCAACTATTTCCTTTCCCAGCTTGAGGATGTTTTCCTCCATTATGTCTTCAAAGATGCTTTCTATCCCTTTTTCTCTCTCTTCTTCCTCTGGTACTCCTATAATGTGAATATTGTTCCGTTTGGATTGGTCACACAGTTCACTTAATATTCTTTCATTCCTAGAGATCCTTTTATCTCTCTCTGCCTCAGCTTCTCTGTATTCCTGTTCTCTGATTTCTATTCCATTAACAGTCTCTTGAACCTCGTCCTGTCTGCTCTTGAGTCTATCAAATGATTGTTTAATTTCTGTAATGTCTCTCCTGACTTCCTCCCTTAGCTCTTGCATATTTCTCTGTAGGGCCATCAGCATGGTTATGACTTTTATTCTGAATTCTTTTTCAGGAATATTGTTTAAATCTATCCCACCAGGCCCTCTCTCTGGGGTTGTCTAGGTGAGTCTTGATGGACCATATTCTTATGACTGGACCATATGACTGGACCATATTCTTCTGTCTTTTCATGGTGATAGAAGTGGTTGCAGGCAGGTGCCATGTGTGTCAGCTGGGAGAACAAAGTCCCTTCCTGCTCGTTGTTCTCCTTGCCCTTCTCTGCAGCCTGTGCCGGTTACCCGCACACCGGGAGGCAGTCTCTGGGATAATCCCCTGACCTCCTGTGGGCAGGGCCGCCCTCAGGCTAACCTAGGGCACTGCGGGGGTTTTCAGCCTCACCAGGTGCGTTCTTCGCCCCTTGGAGCCTTCTAGGCCTTGCTCTGGCTTCCGCGGCCCTTCCCAGTTAGCTGCGCGCCTGCCGGGAGGAGATTCTGTTTGGCTGCTGTGGGTGGGGCTGCTCTCCCGCTTTTCCGCAGCTGTGGCGGGTCCTCCCGACCATTTGAGGCTCTGGCTGGTGGGGAATGAATGGAAGGCTGCTTATCGCTGTGAGGGGCTTTGGGGCGGTTGCTTTACCCGGCAGCCAATTAGGGGGCCTGAAATTCCTCAAGATTCCCAGCCTGCTGGGCTGAGTGCGGTGGGATGATTTTGTTCCACTTTTGGGCCCTTGTCTCTTTAAGACTTTTAAAAAAGCGCCCACTTTTCTTTTGTCCCAGGGAGCCAGCTGAGGGGACCTGTCCGCAGTCTCCATCTCAGATCCTGCCCTTCCGTTTCTCTAATATCTGATACACCACACGATGTGTGTCTGTGCTTCCGGTGCAGATCCCCAGGGCTGGGTATTTAGCGGGCCTGTGCTTCCACTCCCTCCCGGCTCTGAATCTTTTCCTCCCACCGGTGCACTGGGGAGGGGCTAGTGCTTGGGTCCCGCCAGGTCACAGCTCCGTATCTTACCCGCTTCGTGAGGTGCTGAGTTCACGCAGATGTAGCTGTAGCCTGGCTGTTGTACTGTATCTTCTGGTCTCTCTTTTAGGAATAGTTGTATTTGTTGTATTTTCACAAATATATATGGTTTTGGGAGGAGATTTCTGCCTCCCTGCTCATGCTTCCATCTTCCATCTCAGAATCCTCTTCTAAGAGTTTTATGGTTTCACATCTTATATTTAGATCTCTATATTCAAGTTAACTTTTGTGTATGGAGTTAGACAGTAATCCAGTTTCATTCTCTTGCATGTAGCTGTCCGGTTTGCCCAGCAGCATTTATTGAAGGGTTGTCTTTTCCCCATTGTGTATTTTCATGGATCCTTTATCATATATTAATTGACTATATATTCCTGGATATATTTCTGGGCTCTCTATTCTGTTACATTGATCTATGGGTCTGCTCTTCTGCCAATACCATACTGTTTTGATTACTGTAGTTTTGTGGTATAGCTTGAAGTCAGGAAATTTTGTTGTTCTTTCTCAGGATTGCTTTGACTATTCGGGGTCTTTTGTGGTTCCATATGAATTTTAGGATTATTTGCTCTAGTTCATTGAAAAAGGATATTGGTATTTTGATAGGGATTGCATTAAATCTGTAAATTCCTTTGGGCAGAATGGCCATTTTGACAATATTAATTCTTCCTGTCCATGAGCATGAGATCATTTATTTGTGTTTTCTTTAATTTATTTCATCAATATCTCATAGTTTGCAGAATATAGGTCTTTCACCTCCTTGGTTAGGTAAGTGTGTTCCTTGGTATTGTATTCCCTTTGCTGCAATTGTAAGTGGAATTATTTTCCTGATTTCTCTTTCTACTAGTTCATTGTTAGTATATAGGAATAGAACAGATTTCTGTATATTGATTTAATATCCTGCAACTTTGCTGAATCTTGTTACCACTTTTAATAGTTTCTCATGGAGTCTTTAGGATTTTCTACATAGAGTATCATGTCGTCTACAAATATTGACAGTTTTGCTTCTTCCTCACCAACTTAAATGTCTTTTATCTCTTTTTATAACTTATAACTTGGCCTAGCCTACCTTACACTTGCTCGGGGCACTCACATTAGCCTACAAAATTAGTTGGAGAAAATCATTTAACACAAAGCTTATTTTATGATTAGTGTTAAGTATCTCATGTAATTTTTTGAATACTATACTGAAAGTGGAAAAGAGAGTGGTTGTGTGGGTACAGAATAGCTGTCAGTGTGTTGGTGGCTTCCTCGCATGAACGTGTGGCTTTTGGGAGCTGTGGCTCACTGCTGCTCTGCCCAGCATTTCAAGAGAGGATCACACCACATGTTGCTAGACCACAAGATCAACATTGAAGTTCTGTTTCTACTGAAGGTGCATTGCTTTTTTTGCACCATTGTAAAGCTGAAAGATAGTAAGTCAAACCATTGTTTAAGTTGGGAACAGTCTGTATACCTGTTAGTAAATTTGGCCTATGTGACTTTTGCTCTCGTTGCTTTACTATCTATATTGAGCAGTGGAATTAAGCACAAATTAGTTCATAAAATGAACTGAGGAGCTTTCCTTTTTTCCCTAAGAGTTAGTATAATTTAAGTTAGTCTCTGTGAATGCTAATACCAAAATAAGTATTACATATTGCAAGTAATATTAATATTAAGATAAGATTAATACTATTTGGTTTTTAAATGTTTCTATCTGTTGAAAATAAATATGGACCCAATGTTTTTTTAAGTGCTTAAGTTTTACCATCTTTCCAAATGCTTATAAGGGTTATTTTTCTGTTCAAGTTTCTATTTTTTCTTGGTCAAACATAGATGTATTAGTCAGAATAGGGTACACAAGGCTGCAGTAACAAAAGCTAAATATCAGAAGCTTACCACAAAAAAGTCTTTTCTGGCTCACATCATAGTCTGATGTAGGTCAGAGAGCCATCCTCCAGCTTATAATTATGTCATTAGTAATGTGTGTCTTCTAAAATCATCATGTAAGAGGAGGAGAGAAATGAGCAGGATATTTTTAGGCGCTAGGCCTTGGAAGTGGCTTGTATCACTTGTATTCTCACTCCTTTGGCCAATCAGTCTCATGGTCTAAACTTAATAATGACAAGTCTCTGTGTCCATGAAGAAAATATAAGAAATAAGATAGCATCTCTCTGCCACAGTGGTAATCTTTTTCCAGGAAATCATCTAGTTTCTATAGATTTTCAAACTCATTACTATAGAACTGCAAATAATGTACTTTTATAATCATTTACATTGAATCTCTATCCCTAATTATATCTTCTTTGTCATTCTTAAATTTGTATAATTTATTTTATCCCTTTTGTCCTAATTTGGGCTTACCTGTTATTCATCAATTGGTCTTTACAAAAAGACAAGCTTCTGTTTTTATTTATTATTTTCTGTTGATAGCACAGATAATTGTTGAGTGGTATTTTAAGTAAGTTCACATTTTGTAGCAATAAGCAAAATAAAGTTACTGCTCCATGGAACTTGCAATCCTCTCGCTTTCTTTCAGTCTATTTTATTTTTCATATATCATAAATTGGATGCTTTTTTATTTATCTTTAATATTTCTTTTTATTTTAATAAAATCTTCTAAGGCTATTAAACTGCTTCCTATTCTGTGTTCTATAGGTTTTGGTATTACAGGTTCTCATTTTCTTTTCTTTTTAGACCACTTTTTTCCTTTGACTTTGATTTCCTCTTTGACTTAGGATTTTTTCTTAATAGCACATTTTCATTTCTAAGGAGTTCAGTTTTTGGATAATTATTTATTTTTTAAAATCTCTGTTGAATAATCAGAAAATGTAATCTGTAAATCTCTACATTTTTGAATTTGTTGTTTTCTTTATGGCCAAGAACATGACTAATTTTTATACATATTCTATGGAGCTAAGCGGAGAATATATGTTCTCTGATGTATAACATAGCTTTTTATAGCTTGTTGATTGTGTTATTAAAATAATCTATGTCCTTACTTATTATTTATCTCCTTGAGCTATCAAACTCTGGAAAAGGCATATTAAATTCTTCCACTATATTTCTTAAAAGATCTAACTCTACTTACAGAACCTTTTAACACATTTCATGGTTATGTTGTTCTATGTATAAAATTTTATGCATAAATAACGGGAGGGAATTTCCATGAGTCTAGGTGAATTGTATCTCTTATCATTAAATAATGTCTCGGTTCTGTTTAATGTTTTTGACCTTGTTGCTTATTGATATTTTCATTTTTTATTCTATTTACCTGTTGTATATTTGCCCATATCTTCATTTTCAACATTTCTTTGCAACTTTTAGATGAGTTTCATTTTAAAATTATTTTCAATATGGCCATGATAAAAATTTAATGAGAATTGATATACTTAATTTTATTCCTTCCATTGTATGTTTTCTTTATATTTTATTATCTTGTTACTGTATCCTCTTTATTAACTGTTCCGCCTATGTCAAGCTTTTCTTCATTGCTTTTTCAGACTTGGTTATTTAGAATTTCTTCTCTCTTTTAAATTCTGCTGTTAGTTAACATACAGCTAATCCTATACTAATCTATTATAATATCAGAATATAGCAATTCTATGTAATCCTATATACTTTCTTGTTTACTTCTCTCCTCCCTATACCTGAGAATTAGAATGTTCTTTCTTCCTCACTCTCCCACATGTTCTATTCTGTCAGACTTGTTAATTTTCAGTTGTAAACTTCAGGAATTTAAATATGATATTCAAACTCTTTCTAGGCAGTCAGTGGGGACCTTAACAGAGCTCACCTCATTTGTTTCCTTTTTCTCTGTGATCACCACTGTTACAGGTATGTTGTCTGCTTTTCCAGTCTCTTAATGTGGGAGGGTAAATCTAATCTCTCTAACTCCCATGTGGCTAAAGGTGAAAGTGTGTTTCTTTCTTAAAAGTGATCTTTCCTAAAATTTGGTAAATCCTGTTCATTTATACACTCAAGTTTCTGGCTACTCAGGGAAATTTTACCTCATAATTTAATTTTTACTTCCCATTTGCCTCCTGAGTTCCAGAAGGAGTCCCACATGTTGAATTAATTCCTTGTTGGGTTTCCTGGATCTGCCCTCATATTTTCTTTTCCCTCATTAATTCCACCTCTTTGTATTTTGCTCTGTGTTCTGACCCATTTTCCCAGTAGATTTTCTGCACTGCTAATTTGCTTCTCAACAGTAAATGTAACCTACAGTGAGCTGTTTGCCTGATTGTGGTGTTGCGTTTCCGCAGCACCAGTGCAGGTCGGGCTGTAGGATCTCAGGAGCAGTGAGAAGCCATCAGATAGTGCATGGAAGAGCAGAATCTTTCTGTCATACGAAAGCAGCAAACAACTACTTTCCAGACAATGAAGAACAAAGAAGAAAAAAAAAGAAAAGGAAAACTTTGGATGGCTGCCATCTTGGAGGTATTAATTTCTTTCTGAAGTGTCCCCTGGTGTATGGTCCTGTTGGGAAAGTAAAGTTTCAGATTTTGCACTCCAGATGAGTTAAGAAAACATTGAAAATTTCTGAGGTAAGAACAAATAAGTGTCATGTAGTGGTAAGTATTCCAAGCAAAGCCCAAAGCCAGCCTAGGAATTGGAATAACAAGGGGTGAAAGCATTAGGGAAGGTCTATATTTTAGGGGAAGTAATCACTGGAAGACTCTCAATTTAAATAACAACATTTGTTCACAATAGCCAAATGGTGGAAACAACCCAAATGTCAACCATCAGGGGAATGGAAAAACTGAATGTGGTATATATGCACAATGGAATATTATTCAGCCTTTAAAAAGAAGAAAATTCTGACACATGCTGCAACATGGAGGAGCTTTGAAAACATGCTAAGTGGAAAAGCCAGATGCAAAAAGATGAATGTTGTGATTCCACTTCAGCAGGGTACCTGGAAGAGCCAAACGACAGAGACAGAACCTAGAACAGTGGTTACCAGGGCAGGTGGAGCAGCAACGGGGAGTTACTGTTTAGTCTGATGAAAGATTCTGGAGACTGATGATGGTGATGGTCGCACAGCAGTGTGAATGTACTTAATGCCCCTGAACTATATGCCCAAGAATGTTTAAAATGGTCCCTTTTATTATGTGTATTTTACCACCATACATACATCATTTTCAGGGAGTGAAGAGGAAGTCTCTGTACATTCCACTTAATTATGCTGGGAACCTGAAACTTCTCTAACAAACAAAGTCTATGTTTTTAAAAACAAAATTTTTCTAAACTTAACTTGTGGTGGTAAAGGTGCGCAGATGAGGACCTCAAAAGATGGGAATATGTGTAGGAAGAAGCTTATGCATTCTAAAACAATTAACTGGAAAAGAGAACAAAGGGAAGTAATTATGCAGCTAGAAAATCATTCAAGGCTATTGGACCTTGTTGGGAGGAGATAATGTCAGAGCCCTGGTGTGAAAGGAAGGAGAGTGGGATTAGAACATGTTTTCCTATTAGTCTACAGAACTCACTCTAAGTGTGTCTTTTTAAAAATAGTTTTATGGAGGTATAATTGATATTCAAAAAAGTGCACATATTTAATGTCTACATTATCATGAGTCTGGACATATGCACGCACCACAATCCAGGTAATAAATATATCCATCACTTGCAAAAGTTTCTTCCTCTGACAACTTTTGTGTTGTGTGTGTGAAAATTACTTAACATGAGATCCATCCACTTAACAATTTTTAAGTGTACAATACAGTATTGTTAACCAAAGACACTATATTGTACAGCTGATCTATACATTTATTCATCTTGCATAACTGAGACTTTATACCCATGAAACACCAACTCTCTATTTACCCCTCCCCCCAGCCACTCACAACCAGCTTCTATGAGTTAAGCTATTTTAGATAGCTCATTTAAGTGGAATCATACAATATTTGTTTTACTTAGCATAATGGTAGGATGGCTGTTACCAAAAAAAAACAAAACCTAACAAGTGTTGGAGAGGGAATCCTTTTACACTGTTGGTGGGAATGTAAAATAATGCAGCATCTATGGAAACAGAATGGAGATTTCTCAGTTAAAAATAGAACTATCACATGATCCAGCAACATAAATAGATAGATGGTAGATAGATAGATTTAGATGATAGATAGGTATAGATATAGATAGATAGATATAGATAGATAGATAGATAGATATAGATAGATAGGTAGATGACAGATTACTCCTGGCTATCAATGCAAAAGAATTGAAATCAGTCTCTCAAAGAGATATCTGCACTCCCATGTTCACGGAAGCATTATTCACAATAAGTAAGATATGGAAACCACACAACTATCCATTGAAAGAAAATCTAATATATATATATATGTATACACACACACACACATAAACACACACGCACACATATATATAGGGGTTTAAATAATTGGATTTTTTTAGGGGTGGCCTAGCACCTCCCTTTAATATCAGGGATTTGGAAACCACTGTTTTGTCATTGACCTTTGTTACTTCAGCCAAAACTAAAACTAAAAAAATCTGTCAACACCACATAAAATAGACTGTTTTAGTTTATATTGTTTTAAAAACGATTGACCCAGGTAATATATTTGAAATCATATTGCTGACATTTCCTGACATGTCTTCTCACCTCATAGTTTTTGTGGCTTAATAAATGTCTGAAAATTTAGAAACGTAACAGAAGAATGCTAATTATCTTGTTGTAAAAGAAAGAACAAAAACCTCTTTCTCTCCAGCTTGATAAATCATTCAAGAACTCTCTCCTCTGTATGAATAAGAACAAATGTTACATTAGTAAATACAAACATAAAACATAATTAAATCTTGTTTAACTGGAACATTTTGAATAAACCACTCTGCTAAATTGAATTTTCAGGTTAGGCAGCAACCCATTTCTGTTTCAATGTTTGTCATTAAATATCTTCCTTAAATTCCTTAGCTGCCTTAAATTCCTTTTGGAACCAGGCAGTATATAAATGAAATCAAATTAAAACATATGTCACTTTTCTACCTAACTATGGGAAACATAATTTAATATTTGAGAATTATAGGAAATATCAGATAATCCTTGTACCTCTAGTCTTCTCCAGCTGCTACTGCCTTTGGGCCTGGGATACCCGCACCGCACAGGAAAGTGAAACAGCAGGACAGGTGTGCCTCCTACCGAAGCAGCTGTGAATAAAGTCAAGTCCTTAGTCTCAAGCCAAGTGCTGCTTTGTATGTGAGAATGTGGAGAACCCAGTTTGGAACAAAGACCTCAGTCCCACCCCCTTGGAGGACACCTGGATGGCGAGTCTGGCAGAGTAATACACTGACATAATAATCTGTTTGTTCTCCTATAGTCTTCTCTTATTACCCTATTTCATGCAAGCAGCCAGGCTTTTTAATTCATTGATCAGAGATTTTAGCAGAAGATACCTGAGGTCAATAATATTTTGGTGATGCTAATGGAAGAGATTTTGTCATGTGGCTCTAGGGGAGAAAAAGAGTGATTCTGAGAGACTGACAGGAAGGACAGGAAGTTCTGCAGACTGTGAAGGAGAAAGGGGCCCGTGGGTCCCTGGCAGTTTCTCTGGAGGTGAAAATCTAAAAAAGGGATGAGTGTACAGTGTGCCCAGGGAAGGGAGATTCCATTCATGGGTTTCTAGTATAGGCAAAGATGCCTGTACTTCCTTCATGATAGCAGAACTTTTGGACAGAGTAGGACCATATGAACAGAGATAATGAGTATCTTCTCCTGGATGGGGACTGAGCCATAGGAATCCTTTGTCTTGAGGATTTTAAGGATGAAGTAGTAGAGTCAACTGTAAGCAATGGAGGCAGAAGTTTATCCACTCATTTATTCAAGCAAACATTTGGGAGCTTCTGCTATTTTCCAAATACTCCTCTAGATGATAAGAATATAGCCAGTGAACAAAATGAACCAATTTCCTGGCTTCCTAGTATTCATCTTCTGTTGAAAGAGACAAACACATATTATATTTAATTGATTTGAAGCCATACATTTTTTTTCACATTTTTTAGATTCCTGGAAATGGAATGCATCTTACAGTCACTGGCATCTTATGACCAAAGTTGGACAGGCAGCCGAGTCATTTTCCTACTTTAATTTAGTTATATCTGTTTATAAGTATAAACACAATTGAATCATGTGGCTTGTTGGTACCATACACGTGGAGTTTATATACTGTTTACAATGTCTTCCAAAAATGGTATTCTTATATGGCTGAAAAAGAAAAGTTATTGTGTAGATAGCCAAGCTCGGAATAGAGCAATGAGATATAAATTTGATATTATGGAAGCAAGCAATATCATTTGAAGAATAACCACACTTCTATATTTCTTGCTTTATGGGTCCTAAGAAAGGAGGCCACCCACAAGTAGATGAAGCTGTGTTATATTTTATTAGTGAGATATTGTGTGGAAAAACACTGACATTGAATATGAGTTGAAGAATATATCAGAATATTAAATTCTTAATGTAAAGATGTCTTAGATGTAATTTAGTTGATTTATTTTGCTGGTAGTTTCCTTTTCATGTGTGAAGGATGTATGATTTTCTAAAAAGCATGTCTAAATAAGTCTAAAAGAGTTCTTTCAATGAGTCTGAAATAAAAAACCTGAGTGATAAGAAAGATAATAAGAATTTTATTTGTCAGAGTTTCTCTTTCTTGATAGGTGTATAAAATAATGGCACATGTTTCAAGATAACATCTCAGAGTTGCTGAAATTCAGTGGCTATATAATGTCCGTGCTAAGTGCCATAAAGAAAAATAAAGCTGAAAGGGGGATTGTGAGTAATGGGCAGATTATGCTATTTTTGGATATGGTGTTCAAGGAAGGCCTTTCTACTAAAGAGACAGTTGAGCAGAAACCTGAAAGAATGAGTGATCCATGCAGTTAGGTAGGCAAAGGCTTTTCCACATAGAAGGAACCAAAAAAGCAAAGGTTCTGTAGAAAGAGCATGTGTGAAGTGTTGGAGGTATCGACAAGAGTTTTCTGTGACTACAACATAGTGAGGAGGGGGGAAAGTGAGAGAGATAGTGGGGGGTACACATTATGGAAGACCTTGCAGGAAAGACTACTACAATAATTCATGTAAGACATGAAGCAGCTGGTAATAGAATATTTGTAGTGGAGATGATGATTGCATTGTGACTACATTTAGAATGTAAAACCCATAGGATTTGATGATGGGTTATATATAGAGATGGAACCATGGATGACTCCAAGGTCTGTGGCCTGAACACCTCACTAGTGGTGACCTTATTGAAATAGGCAAGACCATAGGAGAATTAGGATCTGTGGAGGGCTTGGGGGAGGGAATTAGCACATTAAAACTTTGATTTCGGACCTGTTAAGTTTAAACATCTATGAGGAAAAGGTAAGTACACAGTCATGTATAAGAATCTTTGTCAGGAAGGAGCTAAGGCTGTAGAAATACACTTAAGAGTCATCAGAGTATGGATGATATAAAGCCATCAGATAGGATGAGGTCACCATGAGAGTGAGTAAAGGAGACTAAAGAGAGGTTGCTAACCAGTGACTTGGTGGGGAAGACAGGAGGATTTGGAACCCAAGTGAGGAAAGGGTTTTGAGAGGATGACACTCATTAACTGTGTCAAATGTTGCAGAGAAGCCAATTAAGATGAAACTTCAGAAGTGACCATGGAGTTAAGCAATGTGACGGTCATCGATGGCACCGACAAGAAGAGTGTCAGTAGAGAGGTGGGAACACAACTTGACCCAAATAGATTGAAGAGACAATGAGGGGTGGAAGGTGAAGAAAAGGAGACTAAGGAAAGAGATTGTGCCGGTGAGTTGGGAGAAGAGAGATGAATGGATCAGGTGTGGAGGAAGATGTGAAGTCAAGAGTATTTTTTTTTTAATTATGGGAATCATTACAGCATTTTGTTGCGGCTGATTATGTGAAAGATCCAGTGGAGAAAAGAAATTGAAAGAGAGATATTGAGGAGTAGGCAAGAAAGATGGGATTCCATCTCGAAGTGGAGAACTTGCATAGGAGCCGTAGGTAGGAGCACAGACAGTTCAGCCGCAGAAGGAAGTTCGTGATTATAGCACAGACCCGAGTAATACTAGGGGACAAGTCATGGGCCTCTCGGGGTCTTTCACATCTTGTAAGCAGAGGCACTGACTCATTTCATTCCCAAATATCTTTTGAAAGATGTTGGTATAATGAAGAGCTTTGGAAACAGATATTGTCTCCTTCGGGATCAAAGCACTGCCTGTTTAATGCTTGTTATAAAAGATACGGGTCCCTGTCTCAGGGTTCCTTGCCTGTAACGCAAACAGCAGCATACACAGGCACCCACCTGGGCTCATCTGCGCAGGACATAGGCCAGGGGAAACTGACAAAAATACGTTGCTGATCATGCTGCCAGCTGTGTTATCAATAATGACGTTCTTTGCCTTTGACCCAGGACACTTGTACCTTCTGCCAGCTTTCATGGCTCTGTGATAGGCTAACTTGTTAACTTGTAAGTAGGTAAAATCTCAGACCATCCACAGTCTTTCATATAGGGTTTGGTGAGTTTGGTGATGAGATAATGAGGACATTCCCTGCTGGATGAAATATAAAACAAAGTCATAGGTTAAGAATGTGAATGGGGAAGATATTTTGGAGATTAAAAGATAGAGAGAAGCCATGAAATAGACAGCTTAGGAAGTTAAGAGATCAAAGAAATGTAATAGTGTTGCCAAGTCATGCTGGGGGCATAGTAGAGTATCTTTGGACACACATATACACTGAAGTACGTCATCCATTTTTCTCCAGCCACTTTCGGCAGCTGGAGTGTAAAAGGACAAGAGGCAGAAAATCAGATTTAACTGGGGGGGGGGAGGTTTATTCAAGGTAAGAACTCTGAAGGGAAGTCTTGGTGGCTTGAAGAATTGTTGAAATAAGCTTACTAGAGAGTGTGATCTGAAAAGGTTTAAGGGAGTGTTTTAACAGCAAAGTATCTGAAATTGGAATTTTGGAAGTCCTAATGTCATGGGTAACTGACCCCTGTATGCATGTCGATGTCACCAAGAGTGATGACCAAGGCGGAAGGGTAAGAAGCTGTGGCTAAAACAGCCAGTGAACGAGGGAGGGAGCCGATAGATGACTACCGCAAGGAGGTGACGGGGTCCGGCCAGGGCGGCTGCTCGCCCTTACGGGGGTGCCTTCACAGAATTCAGAAAACCACCCTCTAGATGAATGCAGCCTTGCCCAAACTAGGCTTGGCAAATGGTTTATGTCTCCATGAAAATTAGAAAAATGTTACCCTTCCTCTGGTCACAGCTGTTATCCACAGGTTCTGCCTGCACGACATTTTGTGACCCTTAACAGAGAGTATGTGTCTCAAAAAAAACAGGCTTTAAAATTTTTATTTGCATATTCGTTTGTTTTAAGAACAGGGTCATTTTTCTCTAGATATGGCAGTGGTAAGCAAGTATGTGGACCTCTACCCTACCGCAGGACCAAGTATTTTGAGGAGAACAGGAAAATAAACAATCCTCATATGTTAGGTCTTTAGGGGAAACTAAGTTCTCAAGGGAGAATCAGGTGATAGTGAGAGAAGGGAGGCTCAGAGAAGAGTTCAAAGACATGGAGTACTTGACTGATGGCAGGCTATGAGTACCAGAGGGTAAAACGGACAGATGGACCTGGAAGTGGTGGGAGGCAAAATCAGAGGGTCATGTGCAGATAAGAATCCCAGAGATTTTAAAGGATGATCTTGAAAACTTGGCTATGTGATGAGATACAGAGCTTTATGGAGTTAGTCTTGATGGTCTCTTAGGGCTTTCAAACCTTTTAACTATAGTAAAAATATGTCGTACACTAACCCAGAACATACACACACACCCCTATGGCAAAAATTCCATGAAACTACTGCTTGATCCTGTCTATAAACAATGCACACTAATATTTGCTATTCAATTCTATTCTGTTACTGAAAATACCTGTACCCCTCTGGGCCCCCTAAATGTGGTCAGGAGTAGGAGGATGTTGAGCGAGCAGAAAACCAGAGGTGGGGAGGGAGGTCGAAAAGTGGAGACTTAAGCATCACTTCAATGTACGTACAACAGCTTTTCAATAGTCAGAGTTCTACTAACCACTAGGGTAAAACATAACGGTAATAAATGTGTCCGACAGATCTCCGTGAGGCCAGCTGAGACAGTATCTTGACCTCCTTCCTTCCCGGGTATTCTTACAATAAACCCCTATTACGTAAGGTGGACTTAACATATCCGTGACCTTTGGAAATAGAATCTAATTAACAATAACTGTAAAACATAGTGCCTCATACATATTGGCAGTCAATAGGTAAAAAACAGTAAAAAAAAATCTAGGCCCTGCACTAAAATCAGATTTAGCCTCTCTAAAACAGCATTTTCTAACTTCAGTGTAGATATGCAGCACCTGGGAATCCTGTAAAAGTGTAGATTTTTTATTTAGTAGGTCTAGAGTGGGGCCTGACACTCTGCATACTGGTCCACATGCCACACTTCAAGTAAAAAGACTCTAGTGTAGGAAGGAGGGGTGTGGAGATGGTTTTTTTTTTTCCCTTTTAACTAAAATTTTACATTTTGAACATTTAAAAATAATATATATGTTTTTAAATATAATATATATTACATATTGTAATAATACAAAATTAAATGGTTCACCCTATTCCCATCAAATTCTACAAAGGAAACCAATTTTATAAATTTATGGTTTTATTTTTTCTGTTTCCTTTTGCAAACGTAAGCAGATATGTATATGTTTTTATTCATCTTTTTATGCAAAAGGTAATATACTACACAAACTCTCTTTTACTTGGCATTTTTCATCTATGTTTCCATAGGCATCTCTATGGGTTCATAGGATTCCTCCTTACTTTTTGCAGTTCACCACTGTGTGGATGTATGACAGCTTATTCAACCAGTGTCTTATGTATGATTGTTTCATTATTTTCCAATTACATATAATACTGCAATATATAATATTGTATGTATGATTTTTTAAATATTTTGAGGTATAACTTTAGGGTACATTCCTAGAAGTAGTATTTCTGCATCGAAGCATAAATGCATAAGTAGTTTCAAGATAGAGCTGAACCCCCTTCTATAAAGCTTATGTTATTCTGCATTCCCATGAGCAACATATGAGAGTAACCTAGGCCAGCATTTAAGGCAAGTACTTTCCTATCATCTGAAAAATCTAGTCTATTAGTTAAAGCAGGCCAAAAAAAGGGAGTTAGGATAGGCAGGCTTCTTGGGGTGGCCTCCCCTGGGAATAATGCGAAACGAGTGCAGCAGAAAATGGAGTCAGAAACACACAATGTACTTGTTGAGTGAAAAATCTAACATTTGAAACCTCTTGTGGAAAGGATACATTTTTCAGCAAATGTTGTTGACAAAGTAGTTAATCATTTGGGGCGGGAGGGGTGCAGGGCACAATCTTATCAGACAGCAATTGCAGACTGTGTTATTCAGATGAACTCTGAGTAGACCAGCTCCTCAGAAAAAAACGAAAGAGCCCAGGTAAAAATGTGAAATTATTTTTCTTAAAGCAGAGAAGATATGATGAAACAGTAAAAAATGTCTGGGTGCCAAACTGAAAGAAAATAAGAACCAATAATTCTGTCAATTCAAAAAGGCCTTTGCCCTTAAGGCATTTTCTCATCCTTGAAAGGTAAAAGCTTAGTTTTGACAATTCATGTAGTGAAGGGAAAGGAAATCAAACCTGTAACTCATCTAAGATAGGAGATTTCCCTACAGTAAACTGGCACCCTCAGGGGGCTACACCATCAAGGTAAGGGGGAACCAGAAGTTAAAACAAGACAAAATTCTGAGGTAGAATTAAAGCCCAAGTTCAAATTATTTGAAGTGATTTTAATACAGCTCTAGTCTGGCAGTGCCCCCAAGTGTCTGACAGAAGCAAATGGAAATCCTCTCTCTGGAAGGAGGTAACTTCATCATAGGTCACAGATTATCTCAGATTATATTCCACAAAAAATTTTGCAGATAAATTATCCAACACACAATAAATGATAAAGAAGTAAATAAATTAAATTCTGTGACTGAGAACCAGCAGAAACAACACACAACAGAAACAGATGCCCAAAGACTTCATATATTAGAGTTATTGGACAGCAAATCTAAAACAATGCCCACTATGTTTAATGAAATTTTAAAAACTTGAAGATATCTGAAAAGAAGAGAAAGTTATAATACACAATACTGCAGATTTGAAATACGACCAAACAGTATCTCTAGGAATAAAAATACAAGCAAAATTAAAAATGAATAGATACCTATCTCACACCATATAAAAAATTAACTCAAGATGAATCATAGACTTACACATAAAGATTAAATCTATAATGCTTTTAGAGAAAAAAATGATAATGCCTTTGTGATTTCATGTTAGGCAAGGTTTTCTTAAGTCATAGAAAGCAATAAGCATAAAATAAAAAACAGACCAAATTAAAAATTACTGTTTATCTAAAGACATTGTTAAGAAAAGAAATAGGCAAGCCACACACTGGGGGAAAATGTTTGTAAATCATGTAAAGGATAGGTAATCATCTATAAATAATTCCTACAAATAATAATAAAAAGAAAAGCTCAATTTTTAAGATGAATGAAGAGTTTGAAAAAAAGACAGCTAACAAAAAGGTGATAGAAGAACAGCTGACAGGTTAGAATTTTACATCCAGCAGAAATATACAACATGAAGGAAATGTACATCTATACAAAAGGATGAAGAATGATAGAAATAATAAATGTCAGTAAATATAAAGACTTTTTCTCATTTTTTAATGTTAAATGATAACTAAAGCAAGAATAACAATGTATTGTGAAATGTCTAACATATGCAAAAGTTAAATGTATGAAAATAATAATAAAAAGTACAAAGGGGGAAATGGAAGTGTACTGTTTTAAGGTTCTTAAGGGTGAAATGATATAATATTTTTTGAAAGAAGACTGAAAAAAATAAGTATGTGTATGACAATCCATGGAATAATCACTTTAAAAAAATAAAGAGATATAGATAATAAGCCAAACATGGGAATAAACAGAGCAGTGAAAATGTAAAAGAAGACAGTAAAAGAAAAAAAAGGCAAAGAACAGAACAAAGAATGAAGAAATAATATCAGTGTAGAATGAAAGCCAGTCATTGCATTGATCACATTAAATGTAAATGGTCTAAGCACTGCATTTAAAAGGCAGAAACTGTCAGACTGGATAGAACGTAAGACCCAATTATATGCTGTGTATAAAAGGCCGCAGTTTAAATATGAAGATACAGATAGTTAAAAGTAAAAAGATATAACGTGCAAGCATTAATCATAACAAAGCTGGAGCAGCAATACTAATGTCAGAAAAAATAGTTCACAGAACAAATAATATTACCAAACATAGATGGGCAGTTCAAAATGATAAAAGAAGTAAGTTATCAAAATTACATACAAATCTCAAATGGGCATGTACATAATAATGAGCTTAAAATATATGAGGCCCAAACTGACAGATATGAAAGGAAAAATAAATAACAACACAGTGAAAGTGGAAAGTCTTCAATGTATTCCTGTTTCAGGAATCAATAGATTACATAGAGATAAAACTAGATGAACTGTACAGACGCTGAGCATCACTGTCGACCAACCTGACCTGATACCTAGAGAATACCACATAAAACAAAGGCAGAATACTCATCCTGTTCCAGTGTACAAGAAATGTTCACTAAAATAGATGATATACTGAGCCATGAGGGAAGCCTCTATATATTTATATAGATTGAAGGCATATACAGTATATTAGCTAATGATAATAATTTTACAATATAGGTTTATCAAATCAACATATTGTATACCTTAAAGTTACAAAATGTTATATATCACTTGTGTCTCAATGAAGTTAAAAAAAAGAACACATATGTAATGTGTTTTCTAACAAGATTAAATTAGAAACCAGCAACAGAAATATGTGGAAAATTCCAAACTATCTGGAAATAAATAACACATATACACATATAACACATATAAGCCATGGTTAAAATGAAACCACAAGAGAAATTAAAATATATTTTAACTGAATAAAAAAAGTAAGTACAACAAACAAGAGTTATATGATACAGCTAAAGTAATGCTTTGAAAGAAATAACTTGAAATGTTCATGCTAGAAAAGAAAAATATTTCTAAAATTAATCATGTAAGCTTTTATCCTGAGAAACTAGAAAAAGATTAATCAATTAAATCAAAGATAAATTAGGAAGAAGCAAATAGTAACAGTAAGAGCAGACATCAATGAAATAGGAGTCAAACAACAAAGAAAATTAGTGAAACAAAAGCTAGTTCTCTGAAAAGATCAATAAAGTTTATAAGCCACTATTTAGACTAAGCAAGAAAAAAAGAGGAATTACAAAAGAAATTCAAGTTAAAAAATCAGAAATATCAGAAATAAAAGAGGAAAAATCACAACAGATCCTACAGATA
The DNA here is from genome assembly GCA_029783875.1 of Phataginus tricuspis. Taxonomy (NCBI): domain Eukaryota; kingdom Metazoa; phylum Chordata; class Mammalia; order Pholidota; family Manidae; genus Phataginus; species Phataginus tricuspis. The sequence goes on from JAQQAC010008864.1 coordinate 16,977,178, forward strand.
TTTAAAAGTCATAAGGAAATATTATAAACAGCTTGAGGATAATAAACTTAATTCTTAGATACAATGAAAAAATTCCATGAAAAACACAAATAAGTAAATCTGACTTAAGAAGAAATAGAAATTCTAAATAGCTCTATATTTGTTAAAGATATTGAATGTGTAATTTATATTTTGCCACAAAAAACTCCATGCCAGATGGCCTCACTGGTGAATTCTATCAAACATTTAAAATACAATTCTAAACAAACTCATTCAGAAAACAGAAGAGGAAAGAACATATCCCTACTCATATGAGAACAACATTTTCCTGATACTGAACCAGACAAAAAACATAACCAGATAAGAAAACTACACACTCATATTTCTTATAAACTTAACAAACAAAAATAATTTTAACAAAATATTAGCAAATCAAAAGCAGTAATACATAAAATAATAATATATAACAAATTAGGGTTTATCTCAGGAATGTAAAGCTTACTCAATATTCAAAACTCAGTCAAGATTATTCACCATATAAACAGAAGAAAAAAAGAAAATCATATCATCACAATAGATTCAAAAAAGCAATTAAAAAATTCAATACCTGTTTTATTAGGAAAAAAACTGACAAATTAGAAATAAGAGGGAACTTCTCAAAATTAATAAGGTGTTTTTATAAAAACTACACTGATATCATATATCTTGCTGAACTACTGAATGCTTTCTTTCTAGGATCAGGGAGAAGGCAAGTCTGTGCACTCTCACCATTGCTATTCAATAATATATTGCATCTCTTAGTAAATGCAATAGATAAGATTAAAAAAGCATACAGATTAGAAAGGTAAAGCTTTCTTAATTCACAGATGACATGATTGTATATTCATGTACATAGAATATCTTAAGAAATGTACAAAAAAGTATTAGAAATAACAGTTTAATATTTTTACATATTAAGTATATTAATTAACTATATTAGACATAATTAATTATTAAATATATTAAATAATAAAATTAATATATTAAGTAATAACTTAATACTTAATACTTTAATATAGCAACAAGGTCAATATACAAAACTCAATCAAAAGATACTAGCAAGAACAACAAAAATTTTTTGAAGTACACTTTAAATTAACATCAAACAGACATGAAATACTTAGCAATATATTTAACATGGTGCAAAACATGTACACTAAATGTATGGAAAAGAAAACAATGTTAATGGACTGAAAACCAAATATTGGTTTTCATGAAAATTCTCCCCAAATTGGTCTATGGATTTAAGAGAGACCCAGTAAGTATTTTGAAAGTTTTAATAGAGAATTTGGTAAGCTAATTCTAAAATTTTTATGGAGATAAAAAAGACCTAGAATAGCCAAAACAACTTTTAAAAATAAAAATTAAACTGGAGGGTTTTCACTTCCTGGTTTTAAGATTTAATTATAGCTAAATTTATCAAAAAAGGGAGGAATTTGTGTAAATAGAAATATAGATTAATGAAACAGAATAGGCAGAGTAGGAGATCCAATCTTGTCTGATCAGTTGGTAAATTCCCAAAAGTAGTTTAATGGAGAAAGAATAATCTTAAGAAATGGTATTAGAAAAATTGAATATCCATGTGGGGGGAAAAAATGAACCTTGATCCTTATCTTGTACAACACAGGAAAACCTAATAGGAATCATAGGAAACCCTAATAGCACAAAACTTCTGAAGGAGAACATAAGTGAATGTCTTCATGATCTTGTGGATAGGCAAAGATATCACTTAAAAGACACAAAACTCACTAACCACAGAATAAAAGAATAATTTAGAGTCCAAAATTAAAACCTTTTGATCTTCAAACAACATCATTAAAATTGGTTCCAGTTCTGCTAAGGCAATGTAACCCCCTAAAAGCCCACATTTTCACTGATAATAATGACAAACTATAAACACAGTATTAAAAACCAGGCATCTCTGAAGAGTAAAAGAAAAACAGGCAGATTATGTAGAGGAACTAAATTTAGATAAGTGGCTGGCATAGGGGTTAGTTTACTGTCATTGTTTCTGTTTTGTTGAGAGAGTCACTGTCATTGAACAGCATGAGCAGCTAAATCTCCCAGAGAAACCCTGACATATTTCTTGGTAAAGGAAACAGAAAATAGCTTGAGCACACCCGTGACTGAAGAGAAATTGTGAACAGAAGAGAGCTGGAGAAGGGAATCACCTAGTGTTGCTTATGAACACACAAAAACTCTGCCAGTCCTCAGAACTATGCATACATGGACAGACCCAGATTTGGATCACCACTCAAAGAGCGAAAAAGAGGTTACCAGTGAATCCAACCAGGTTAATTGCCTGCTGAAACAAAACTCCCAATATTCTTCAGAGAATTATGACAGAATCCAAAATCTATACATCATATGAGTCACAATGTCCAGGATACCCAAAATTACTTGCCATAAAAAGAATTAGGTAAATATTACCCATTCTCAGGAGATAAGACAATCAAAGAGTGCCAACTCAGAGATTATCAAGATACCAGAGTTATCAGACAGAATAAACACACCTGAAATGAATGAAAGAAAGGACATCTCAGCAGAGAAATGTATTACCAAAAAGAAAAACAAAACAAAATGGAAATTTTTAGAATTAAAACATTTAATAAAATTTTCATTGGATAGGCCCAATAGCAGAATATAAATGATAGAAAAAATTCTTAGTGAACTTTAAACTCAATCAATAGAAATTCTCCAATCTGAAGAATGGAGAGAAAAATATAAGAGAAAAGAAAAAGCCTCAGGGACCTGTGGAAAATATCAAATGTTCTACTACACATGTAATTGGAATCCAAGAGGTATAAGAGAGATTATGACAGAAAAAAATATTTGAAGCTATAATGGTTAAAAAAAAATCCTAAATTTTGTGGAAAACATAAATTAACAGATTCAGGAAGTTCAGAGAACTTCAAATAGGATACATTCAAAGCAAGCCATACCTAGACACATCATAATCAAACTGAAGAAAGACTAAAGATTTTTGTTTTAATCTTAAGAGTAGTCATAAAAAAATGACATGTTCATACAGAATAGCAATGATGTGAATAAATGCATATTTTTCATCAGGAGCCATCAAGGCCTGATGACATGGAACAACATCTTTAAAGTGCTGAAAGGAAAAAACATTTATCAGTCCAGACTTCTATATCCAGCTAAAATATCCTTCAGGATGAAGTCAAGATAAAGATTTTGTCATGTAAAGACAAACTAAAAGAACTTGTTTCCAACAGCCCTGAACTGTAAAACTACTTTTTTTTAATGCTAAAAGAAGTCTTCCAGGCTTAAGCAAAAGATGTTAGTAGGAAATATGAATTTCAGATCCAATAGCAAACATCAGAAATGATAAATATCTGAATAAATATAAAAGTCTCTTTCTTCCTCTTGTACATTTAAAAATATACATGATATTTAAAAGCAATAATCAACACTGTTATGTTGTTTTCAATGTATATGATATAATACATATGATATCTGCATCATAAAGACGGCAGGAGACGGTCACTGATCCATATTGTTGAAAGGTTTCTGTATTTTACATGAAGTTGTTAGTGCCTCTTGACTTTATGGATACTATGAAAAATTAATAGATGAGCAGATGCAGATGCAGATATAGCAATGCCTATATCAATTCCTAAAAAATATATGTGAAGAAGTATATCTTAAAAACCAATAAACAAATTAAAACAGAATACTTAAAAATACTGAAATAATCCAAAATTAGGCACTAAATGGGGAACAGTGGGACAAAGAAAGGAAAAAAAAAAAACAGAAAAAAATTAACTGGATGACTAAACCTATCTACATCAATAACTGAATTAAATGTTAATTGGAGCCTAAACATTCCCAATTAAAAAAAGATGTTGTCAGGTTGGGCAAAAAATCATCCAATTAGATTCTACCTATAAGGGACACACTTTAAATGTGAAAGCCCAATTAAGTTGAAAGTTAATAGAAAAAATACACTGTGAAAAAAATAAGTGTAAGAAGGCTGGACCAGTTATATTAATATCAAATAAATAGTCTTTGAGACAAAGTTTATTACCAGAGATAGAGACATTTCATAATGATTAGAAGGACAATTGGGTTAGGAAGAAATAAATGAGTGTATACACCTGATAGCTGAACCTCAAAATGTATGAACAAAATGTATGAAAAAATTTATGGTATCTTCATGCAAAATAACACTACTTAACAATGAAAAGAATACACACAGATGGCAAATAAACATACAAAAAATGCTGTCATTGGTCATTAGGGAAATGCAAATTGAGACCATTGTGCGGTACAAGTATACATCCACTAAAATGGCTAAAATGATAAAGATATATCATATTATGCATTTAGAAAGATATAAAGCTGAAACTCTCATGTAAAATGTTCCAACCACTTTCAACAACAGTTTGGCATTTCATATATCTAATTATAAATTTAAAAATAAAGCTACTATATGACTATCAATCCCCCTTCTAGATATTTATCTCTGAGAAATGAAAGCAAATCCCTACACAAAGATCGCACATCAATGATTATAGCAGCTTTATTAATAATATTCCAAGCCTTGAGCGAACCTAAATGTTTGAAAACAGGTGCATGCATAAAAAAATGTATGGTCTGTTCAGTAAATGTACTATTACAGAGCAAGAAAAAGAAGTGAGCTACTGATGCCTGCAACATATATGCATATAAAACATAAAAGCATTATACTGAGTGCAAAAAGCCAAACATAAAAGAATATATGCTATGCAGTTTCATTTATATGAAATTTTAGAGTAGGAAAACTCATCAAAAATGGCAGAAAGCATAGCATTGGTTGCCTGGGACCAGGAAGTAAGAGGTGATGGAATCTTATGTGTGTAGAAACACGGATTTTGATTTGGGTGATGGCTTCACACGTTTGTGCATTTGTCAAACTCATTCAACTGCGAACTTAAGAAGGATGCATTTTTTAATGTAAATGATCCCTAATAAAGTTGATTGGAAGTATTAAAAAATAAATTAGGATTTGGTATTCATGAACTCTAAGGTTTTTTTGAGATTTTTATGTGTATATATATATATTTTTAGATAGAAATTAGTGTAATTCTACTCCTCCTTCTGTCTGCCCCAACCAACCAGAAGTAAATTGAACTTAAGGGTCTAGTAAGTGGAAACATAACACTTTCCTGGCTATCCCATGGCCTCAGATTTGGATTAAAATCTCATTTGATATTTACTTATTATATAACTCTAGACAAATTGTTTGTTCTTTTGGAGTTGCTATCTCCTTACATATGAAATGATTATAATGCCTGTTTTTCTGAGACCAGGTGTGTAAAGTACCTGGCACAGACGGGAAACTTGTAATAAATGGTTACCCCCTTTTTTTGGAAGAACTGCAGTTGCCAGATTTTTTAAATCAAGCTAAATTCCATGTGTCTCATCATATGTATAATCTCATGCATACTTCTAATACTGTGCATCCTGGGTTTTTCTTTTTCATTGTTTAAAAAATAGGTGACTATATTTATAAAGCAAGAAATGTAGAGTTTATTTTAGTTTGTCACTAAGTTTACAAGTCTGTAGGTCATTCAATCAACAATATTTATTGATCACCCATCATGTGTCAGGTGCTTTTCTAGTCTCTGAGGATACTGTTGAGGGAGTAGATAAGGGAATAATTACAATGTTTTCAGTTAGTGATACATATAGTCATTATACATTTGTATATATGTATGTATACATATATATACATATACATACACACACACAAACACACAAATGAGGTAGAGTGAACTTACACATAATTTTGAACATCTTAGAGCATACTGCATGCTAACAAGACCTTAGGATCCTGCTTGAGCTCTGCTTAAACTGATGTCATGTTGGACAAGTAAACTAACATGTGTTTCCTCATTTATAGAACAGGAGATCTGAACTCTGTTTCCTTTCAACTTTAAGACCTATGTATGGAAAAACATCTAAAGTATTTTTCTAATTTACAAAATCACTCATTACATATATTATTTCTTCTACTAATTCTGGGTGTACGTTACTAGTCAATTATAGGTCTGCAAGTAAATAACAGTTCAGAATCTGAATTATCATCCCAAACAGAAAAATTTATTCATCTATTCACTTATTAAATATTTACTGAGCAACCTCTATGTCTTAATAGTATGTGAAATTCTAGCTATAAAGTGATGATCAAATCTTGGTCTCTGACCTCAAAGATTTACTAAGTGTAAGGGAAAAGGAAGAAGTTTTCTGATATGGGAGGAAAATAAGAATTCAATTTTGATAGGTTAAATTAGGCATATCTGAGATAATCCCAGTGGAACTAGAATATAATATAAATTAGGGACATATCACCAGATAGATAATATTTAAAACCATGAGATTACATGTGGTCAACTTGAGAGAATGTGCACAGTAAGGAAAGAGATCGCAGGTCTAAGATTTCAGGAAAGTTAAGATTTAGAGATTAGGCATAGGAAGAGTTCCTAACAAAGAAGATTAAGGAGAAGAAGAAGACTGAGAGGAGATGCAAAATACAGAATGAAAAACAAAGTGTAGAGGAACAGTCAACTGTATCAAATACAAATTAAGTGAAAGAAGGATCCACTAAATTTGGAGAAACTGAAGTCCTTGATGCACTTAGCAAATGCAGTTTTAGTTGGCTGGTTGAAGCAAGATTGGAATGTGCTGAAAAGTAATGGAGCATGAAAAAGTTAAGACTGTGAGTGGACAATATCATAGAAAAAAGGTATGGTGGTTGGGAGGAAATATAGGATTGACAGGTTTTGCTGTTATTGCTGTTTGCTTTTTAGTGTGACTTTTTTTTTTTTAGGGTGAGGAACATCAGGGCTGAAGGGAGGTTGGAGATGGACATGAGAGGAGAGAACTGGTGGGGGAGAGCTCTTAGCTGGTAAGGAGCAGTGGCATCCACAGAAGAACAACAGATGATTGGTCTTTGATATGTTAAAAAGTCTAAAAGCAGTGGAATCATGACTGTTGAACAGGTTTGCAGAGGATCGGTAAAGGACAGGTAGCATGGTAGGAAGTTTAGGAGCCAGACTGGAAGAGGTTCAACTCCAACTTTCTCCATTTACTATCTTGCTCGAGTCACGCTCTTTCTGGATTTCAGTTTCTTGCTCTGTAAAGTGGAGGTGAAGTATCGCCTATACAATAGGTTTGTTTGGTGAAATTTTAAGTGAGTTAACATTTATAAGAGCACTTAAAAAATACCTAGTACATATAAAGGGCTCTGTAGGTGGTAGCTATTACTGTGTCACTGTGGGGCGATAAAGAAGGTTTGATGACTTCTATTTTCTCCGTGAAATGGGATGAATATGAAAACATTGTTAACCTTGCTAAACCCTAAGTCATGTCAATAAACAATAAGAAAACTTTTTTCTGTTAAATTGCTAATGATTTTAAAACTGTAATATCTACTATTGGTGATGGTCAGGTGAACTAGGCCTATTCCTCCATGCATGGTAAAAGTGTAATGCCCACATCCATTGTAGGAGGAGACAATTTGGTCATGTGAATCACAAGATTTTATTATGCCAATAACACAGAGGTCCCCATCCCCAGAGTGGGCTGCAAAGAGGGAGCGGAAAGGCCTGCCCCTGAGAAAGCTAGTTAGTTACAGTTGACACCATCCCCAGTTCCCCAACTGGTGAAACTCCCAAGTCCTCCGCATGGTTCCTGTTAATTCCCAGGTCTATGCTCTGCGGTGTAATCGGCCTCAGGCCCCTGTGTTTGTGTTCTCTCTTTGTTTCTCTTTTCAGCAGTTCAGCTTCTTCATAAGTTTCCAGAAGAAATCCACTGTGAGGGAGAGAGGTCACATCCTCGGAGCACAGTCTTACATCTTATTTCTCTCTCTTATTTCCCACCCTCCATTGTCCCTGGGGGTTCAAAATTCTACTCTATTGTGCAGAGCATTTCAGCTCTTCTAAATGTCTAATTCCAAAGTTGCATGCTAAACCTTTCAATGCATCCAGAACATACCGTTCTTAGACTGGCCATCAATGACAAGATTTCACTACTGGCTCAGCAATTCCACTTCCATAACTAAAGAAATAATCAAATACTCATTTCAGTATTATGACCACCAAAACACTGTAAACAATTTAAATACTCCACAAAAGGGGTTAATAACTCATGGTATATGTTATATAACGGAATGTTAAACAACTACTAAATACAATTTTGAAAGCCATTTAATAAGGGGAAATTTTTGCAATACATTTAAAAAAAATACATTGAGATACAAAGAATAAAACATCAAAAAAGGGCTAGACTCTAATCTCCCTTCCCATCAACCCTTTAATAAAGAATAATGTATGTATAAGGTTATAAAATTTAAACAATGCAGAAAGTTACAAAATGGAAAATGAAAGGCTGCATTTTCCTCCTTCGTTTCACTACCACTCTTTCCAAGTGAACAATTGCTTATTATACTTCATAATTTTAAAAAGCATAAATCTGCATAAATTCACATCTATCTATCTTTATTTAATTTTACACAAAAGGGAGCATACAAATTACATTGTTTTCTATACCTTTTTTACATTTTAGGGATCTTTCAATATCAGCATATATATGGTATGTGTGTATATATACATATATCCATTTTAAAATATGTAATAGACAATATTCCACATTGTTCTATAATGTCAATATGCCATAATTTATTTAACTAGTGCCTATATTTGGAAACTCTGGTTACCATATTTTCCTCCCAAAGAGTGCTCCAGTTTACGTTCCAACTTACAGTTTTTCCACATTTTCACTGCATCCATACTATCATTAAAATTTACAATATATATTTAAAAGGAAAAAAAAAGCCCAATATAAAAATGTAAATAAATTCATTCAACCACCAATTAAAAAGAACCACTGCATGAATTTAAAGATCCTGGCTTGGTACCACACTGTGTCACAGAGAGATTGGTAAAATACTGTTCTCGGTCTCATCCCCAATCTAATAATCTGGAGGGGAGGAGGAAAATGTTAACAAGTGACACTAAACAAAAAAAAAAGAAAAGAAAGAATTGCCATATTAAAACTAAAATGAAGAGCAGAGCCTGGAGGAGGAAGCCTTTATTTCCACTGGATTTAGGCTTGGGATTTAAACATTGTAACCGCTACCTACCACTTGTTGACGGCTAGTATTGTACCAGGCACTGTGCATGATTTACTGTAAGTGGATTTTCTAATTTAATCTCCATAATAATATAAGGTAGATAAGCTTTTCATAGGCATTTCATAGATAAAAGGAATCTGAGCTCGATGAATTGCTTGATATCACGCAGCTGTTACCACACACCTCCACATACAGCTCGTTTAATTCTCATAACGTTCCTACGAGGTAATCCCTGTTATTACCTCTTTATAGGCGATAAAAATAAGGCACAGAGGGCTTAAGTTACTCGCTCAAGTTCATGGGACAGATAAGTGGCAGGGCAGGGACCCAGACCCAGGCGGTCTGACTAAGCCCGAGTCCTTCACTGACCCCTGTGGGGGGGATGGAATGCAGAAAGGGCATCGGGGAGGAGGGAGCCGTCTGGGCACAGCCAGCGTGAGGGAGAGGCCAGAAGGGCCCGGCTCTAGAAGCTCCACGCTCACCGGGGACCACACGGGGCTAGCGGGAGCGAGACTGGGCACATGAGTGGAAGTTGGATGCACCCATGGCAGAAGTGGAACAGAGAAGACTTGACCAAGTTGGTGCCTCGGTCACCGCCCACCAGCCCTCAACTCTCCAAAGCGTTGTGCTCCTTTCAGCCAGAGCCCGTGGGCATCCTTATATTCCTTCCCTTTTGATTATTTTAGAGGCCTGTTACACGATGTTTCTGTGGGAATTATGATCCTTTTTGGGCAATGTAGGCTTGAGAAAGCATGCAAATGAGTTTTTCCCTTCAAATGGTGCTTCTCCCCCTCCTTCAGCAACGCACCCATCTTGACGTTCGGAGAGTGGCTTCAAGCAGGTTGCACGAGAAATAACATCCGACCTTCCAACAGTTTCTAATATGAATGAAGACATTTTTTTCGGTTATCCTCCATGCGTTTGCACGCCTCTTAAAGGACCATGTTCCCAAGATGCCCGGCATCCTTCAGTCCTCCCTGGGTTTGCTTCCAGTTCAATCTCAATTAAATTTACTTAGACTCATTCAACGGTCAATTTCACAGAAATAAGAGGACCTGGGCCGCTTTTATTCAGGGGAACGTAATTAAGCTTATAACATTCTTACAGCTGGGTCTGTAACTCGTTTCTGAGAAGCTTACATGGCTCAACTTTACCTCTGTCTTCTTAGCACGTCTGAGGGGTGGGTGCTGACTTCAGCTCCGACCTGGGCTCTGCTCCTTGAGCATATTCATACACAGGCCTTTGCCTACATTGCTTTCACCTACTGTGTGCAAATACTTCATTTGGCCCAATCTACTTACCAGTAATCTACATCAGTAGTCCCCAGGTTCTACTACACACCGAAATCACCTAGCAATCTTTAAAAACATATTGATTCGTGCCCCTCACACTTCCCACCCGAAACATGCTGATTTAATTGGTATGGGGTGGGGCCTAGACACTGAATTTTTAGAAAGCTCACCACATGATTCTAATGTACAGCAAATTTGGGGAGTACCACTCTGTATGGTGGTTCTCACACTCAGTGATTCAGCAGAATGACTTAAGAGGTTTCTTTTTTTAAAAGAAACACATATTTCTGGGTCCTACCTTAGGCCTCAGGGAGTGGGACTCAGCAATCTTTATTATGTTGTTATTATGGAATTTGGTTACAATGTTTCAGCTTCCCTGCACAGGGACCACTGCAGAAGATTGAGGGCACATAGACGGAGAGGCAAGAATCCTGAAGGGGTGGAGTGTGGACAAAGTGAAGGCCCCTGTGGTCAGGGTTCTCACCTGGGCCTGGTTGGCTGGCTCCCTACACACGTGTGGGCAATGTATCATTACTGACTCTATATAAAGAGCCCTGCCCAGTTTTCTGGGTGACACGGTGGCACAGCTGCGAGGCTGGAGGAGAGCAGAGCAGGGGACAGTGCCGGAGGATGGCTGTGTGGGCAGAGAGGCCCAGAGGCAGAGCCCAGCTTGCTGCATGCAGAGTTGCTCTGAGTGGACGGGATTCCTGACCTGCCACCATGGGAATAAAGCTGGGTATAAACCCTTTCACCCAAAGAATGTTCCACTGTCATTTTACGGTCTCACCAAATCAAGAGTGAACTTGTCCAGGGCTGAAACCCAGTGGCAAGACGATAAGTCACCAAAGACATTGGCTGTCACCCTGTGCACACTCAAATTCCACGAGGTCGAAACTGACCTGGTCAGTTGTTTTGTTTGTTTTGTGTTTCTCTATTTCCTCCAGGAAGACAACGTTATCTGCCCAGGCGTACAAGTCCCAAGTCTAGCCACCATTTCAGACTCCTCTTAATCCCGCAGCCAACAAGAACCAGGTCCGTGGCCCTAAATCTATCCTGCTAATTCTGTTTTGCAGGTCACCCTCTTGGTTTAGACACATATTATCTCTCAACCAGAGTACTTCTAATAACCAAACTGGTCATCCTGCCTCTAATTTCCTGACGGCTAATCTCAGTTTTCTTCCAGTTTTTTCCTGCTGCTTGAATGAACTTTCTCAAATGTAAATCTGATTTTATCACTACTCTGCTTAAATGGCTCCATTTTACCAGGAGGATAAAAATCCAAGCTTTTTAGCCTACAGAGCCCTTCATGAGTTCTGCCTCCAGCCTCATACCTCAGGACGAAGTCTCCCTTTCATGTGAGTCGCCTGGGGCCCCGCTCCAGACCTGAATCAGATTCCCTGGGGCAGGAGCCCTAGATACGGAACATTTAACAAGCCCTGGGTGATTCTGCTGTTCCCGCAGATTGAGACACGGGCAGCCCTCAGATAGCCCCTTGCACTCATCGCTTCAGGAAGGCACCCTGCAGGAGTGTGCAAGCGGCTTCCTGAGCGCACTGTGTGGGCGGCCGGCATCCTTCTGTCTGGCCCCCTTCTCCTTAGCCCCCGAAGTCCCCTCATGGGTGGAGCTATCTGACTTGTCAGGTGCCACCCTCTTGTGCTCTTTGTTCGTATTTCTAGAACACAATGTGCCCGTCCCTATTCCACCACTAATCACCTTGTGATCTTTTTACTTAGCTCCTCCTCTAGAACTTGAATTCCTTGATGAAAATAGTCTTGTTTTTCTTCTTTACTTTTTATCTCCAGGTTCCAACACAATGTTCAGCATAATAAATGTTTGCTGAACGAAATACTAGAAAACAGAGGAGTCCATTGTTAAGGCAACAGGGTTGTCAAAAGCCTAGACAGAAATAGCATAGAAACAACTCCCAGAATTTGAACTTAAGGCTGAAGGTCCTATATGAGTAATTTAAAATACAAGTGGACACACACAGAGACTAAGTGTAAGTACAGGGTCAGTCATGTTTTTGACTGCAAGTAACAGACACGGATACAGGCTGATCAGAACAAAAAAGGTTTGTTGAAAGTTTGTTGGAAAGCCCACAGAATGTCCAGGAAGACTAAAACGCCAGGCTTTAAAAGCAGGCAGGAACAAAGGACGGCTAAGTGGCTAGAATCACAGCCACCACTGAACAATGGGGACGGCAGCTCACCCGCCTGTGCCCCAAGCACAGAGCACAACTGCTTGAGCGACTGTTGCCACTGCAGCCACTGAAATGATGTCTCCACTTTCCCTATCGCTTTGCACATCTTAGACAGGTTCCAGACCCGGGGCAAGTGTAGGTCTGGGCGTGTGTGCGAGAAAGCTGAACTGCCCAGCATCCATGCGCATGTGAAGCAAGGTGCCTACCTTGGAGAATGCCCCGGATAAAGGCAGGAGTTCAGGGACTGGCCAGCTGATAAGAAAGAAAAAAAAGTTGTTTCTAATTTTATACAGTATTATAAAGTGGTAAAATCAATTAAAATCCCACGGTTCTATTAATTTCTAAGTAATAACATTCACCACGTGCTATGACTTCAGACTCAAAAACATCCTTAGGCAGTGAAAACCGCAGCACGCAGAGCAAATAGGAATCTAGACAAGAAAATGAGGTTCAAAATACTGGGGACAGAAAGGACATGGGTAGGCTCAAGGCTGAGATTAGAGAGTCAAAAGGAGTTTTTAGCCAGGATGATGGCATTGAAAGCAGAGAGTGAAAACAAGCATGGGTTCTCTAAGACTGCCTTATACATGGGAAGTATTCATCGTTCATTGGTTCATTTAGACTTTCTTTTTTTATTTAAAGAAAAGTCTTTTTTGTGTGTAAAAAGAGTTATATACTTTTAAAAATGTAAACAACATTGAGAAGTGCACACCGGAAAGTTCACCTGAAGAAAACAAAATCACCGATTTGAAAAGATATATGCACTCCTATGTTTATTGCTGCATTATTTACAATAGCCAAGCTATGGAAGCAACTGAAGTGTCCATCAGTAGATAAATGGATAAAGAAGATGTGGCTCATATATACAATGGCATATTTTCAGCCATAAAAAAGAAAGAAATCTTACCAACAACATGGAGGGAGCTAGAGGGTATTATGCTAAGTGAAATAAACCAGGCAGAAAAAAGACAAGTACCATATTGATTTCACTTACATGCGGAATCTAAAAAGAAAAAAAAACTAACAAAACAAAAATAGATGCATAAACACAGAAAAAGTCTGGTGGTTACTAGGCAGGAGGGAGACGTGTGAGGCAGTGACACAGGTGATGGGGATGAAGAGAAACAAAATTTCAATTATAACATAAATTTGTTACAGGGATGAAAGTATAGCATAGAGGATACATTCAATAGTACTGTAATATCCTTCTATGCTGGCAATAACGACACTAGCTGGTGTGAGAATTTAATAATGTAATAACTGTCAAATCACTATGTTATATATTTGAAACCAATATATATTGTATATCATTGTATTAATACTTCATAATTTAATTATTTATATTGTATATTATTGTATTTATACTTCAATAAAAACGTTCAAACAATCTCTTCAAATCCTAACCCCAAGAAATATCCATTAACACTAGGGGAACATCATTTTAACCACCTTTCTATACCTAGTTACAGGTAAAAGCATTTAGGCTGCCACATTTCATTGTCCCAGATGTCACTGTTCTTGTAGAATACATATGACAAGGATAGGCGATTGGATGGGTGGATGAGTGGATGGACTTCCGTCAAATGGTCTTACTTTAAAAATATAATTTTGATTCATAGAGAAAAAGTTAAAGCAATTGGTGGACTTTAAATGTATCTCTTCATCACAAAATACATTATTCCCTCTTAAAAAAAAGTGAGGTTAAAAAATAAGAGGTAGAAATTATTATTTTTGTTTGTTTCAAATTAATGTTTTGGTTTTAGATCCTGTCAATTGACTCACTGCTATGAAAGATGAAACATTCAGCACCCTTGTGCTTCCTGTAAGCTCCTACTCTCAACTTTGCTATGTTTGTGAGTCGTTTTATTTTTACACTGTCAGGACTTCCTATAGTTATGCTTGGTTGGTATTTTCCAGTGTCCTTTATATGAAATGGATTCATTGCTCACCACGTTCAGTTTTCAATTTTGATTCATTTCTTATACAGATGAATTTTTGTCATAGAATAAATATATTTCTCTTTATAAGAAAAGCTGAGTGTGTTATATTTCCTGAGGTGTTTCATGTTTAAGTATGTTTGTTTTTGCTTACCTGACACCATGCCTGGGAAAATATTCTTTGGTTCTCCTTTCATGACATCAGAGCTCTTGTTGCATTTCTCCATTGTCTCTGGACTGAATACTGTTGTGCAGAGAATTGTGGTGCCAACCTTTTTTTGTGTGTGTGTATGTGATTTAGCTTTTTGTCTAGATATCAGACTATTCGTTTTTATACTTTCAAGTTCAATAAGTGAATCAGAAGTTTCCTGGGGCTGAGAATTCCTTATCTAATTATTCTCATCATAATTTGAGGTGCAGTTATTGCTCTCACTTCTGGCAGTTCTGAGAAATAGTTATCCAGCAACTTTGAAATCTAGGGAATAGGAATGTTTCAAGAAGAAAGCCAGATGCTATTTGTGATTCTGATTTTGTCTTCTTGGTCCATTGCCTGGGTTTTTTGCTCCTTCTCATGTTGTAGCTTTTCTTGAGTGGCTTCTAGTGATTACATGTACTCTATGGTTCCTGGAAAGATGGTGATATAAAGTATTAACAGGAGTAGAAACTATATTTGCTCTGGAAGAGAATGCTCTTGGTGAAAGGTTGTAGTAAGTTCTGCACATAGCAAGTGTGGTAGACCGGATGTATAGTCAGGAAGATGTGTTTTGTAAAATTCCTTCTGCCAGTCAAATGGTCTATTATTTGTTGTAGTAAGGTAGATAGATGGAATGGAAGTGTCTGAAAAGAATTTTCTTTCTAGAATGGGTAGATGAAGTGGCTGGGAGTCCGTGAAGGTAAAATACTTCTGCGTAGACCTCCCAAGCAGAGATAATGCGCTTCATTTTGGTTAGGGCATGTTTCATTAAGACAATTTTGCACTTTAGGAAGGAAATGTGGAGCAGCCAGTGATAAAATACATGGTAATGTTATCCTAGAGGTGCTTGGGGGTCAAGAGCAGTTGAAAGAACCATTCCAGACCCTGAGATCTATCTTACCTATGCACATGTGACATGGGACTTTGTATTTTGGGTGTTAATATGGCAAAGGCAGAGTCACCAGAAATTCCAGAGGATCATTTGAAATATTTTTCGTAGGCCACAGTGGCCACACTACATTTCTGCACAAATGCAGAAATACAGCATTGGTGGGTGTGCCTCTTATGCCAAGACATAATATCCAGTTGGTTTGGTTAAGAAGTCTGTTTCTTATTGGAAGCCCAGGATATTAACCAAGCACCACATATGCCGGTGCGTATAGGCACTGGTGGCTTCCTTTGGGTTGCCTTCCTTAACTCTGACTGAGGCTGAAGATCACAGAGTTTCTGCACTGGACTATCTCCTGTGATGGGCTGGTATTGTGCCATACAGAGCAGTGTCTGTGTGGCTATTTGAGCTCTAGTCTCTCATTAGCAATATAGATAGGGAAACAGAGCTCCTCTCCTCTGGTACAAGCAGAGTCCTCAAGGTTGCCTGGGCTCCTCTAGCCTACAGGTGAGATGTGGACCTGTTTCAGGGTGCTGAGCCCCTTTAATTTAGTGAACTGCCAAAGTGCCTTTAATCTTTGGGAGTTTTGCATACAAAAACTGCATAATCTTTATTTTTAATTGGTTGTCTATTTTTTAAAATTAGGAAATGTCCCCCCCAAATCCAGATATCCATCTTTTTTTGTAAAACGAGAGATATTACAATAGCACGCAGTGTACATTTCCAGTGGCAACACCAGACCCAGAGCCTCCAAGGAGAGCCGAGGAGCAGGTGTCCTCCTGACGTGGATCTGTCTCCAGTCCACCAGGGTTCTCACCAGTTACTGTCCTCCTGACAAAGAGACCGGTTTTTAGTTCTCATTTCCTTTTTGTTTTTCTTACAGTAGAGTCAAAAGGAACATAAGATATTTCCTATGCTTTACCTCTACCATAAGTGAAAATATGCAAGATGAACGGACAGAACAATGGGTTTCTTTTTCTTGGCCTGCATTACTCATTGATATTATCTGATGGGAACCTCTGAGAATCTGACTTTATGACTGTTGCTTTAGAAGATAGAAGGGCAAGGCGGGTCAGGTAGGCCAATATTAGGATACACATAAACAGGATGCTAGGATTGCAGAAAAGAGCAGCTCCTTCCACATGACTAGTACCTACCTTTGTCACGTAGATTTATCGCTTGGGTGTAAGGATGGGGTTATCCAGAAGACAAAAGTCAATGGCAATTAGAGACTATTGGGTGCCCTTAATTATTTGCAGTCACATAGAGCTTTCTAATTGTCCTCTCTGAGTTTTATTATTATCAAATTATGATGTGATTTATTGCAAGTCCCCTGCTTACTCTACATGCCTACCTACTGTGCCAATTAGCAGTTTGTGTATGAACCTAACCAATGACTCTAGGCTAGGCACCCTCGTGAGTTCCAAAATCATCTGAGTTCTCTACCAGCCAGCCACCATGCGACTATGCAGCCATATGGAGTATTATCCATCTTTAACTACAAGTTGTCACCTCACTTTCCCTGGTCCAGCTTTCAAGTTTCTTATACTCTTCAAAATCAGTTTAAATTTTATTTTGGAATGACTAATACATTCCCTTGGTTCAAATTCAAAAGTAAAAAGGGTACACAGTGAAATGTCTTCCTCCCACATCTGTTCTCCAATTATCCAGTGCTTTTCATGAAGGTAAATAATGTTACCAGTTTCTACAATATTACTCTAGAAATGGTTTATGCCAGAACTTCTCAAAATGTGATCTGCGGACCCCTGAGGGGTCACAGGATGCACTCAGGGGGTCTGTGAGATCAAAACTGTTTTCATAATGATAATGACATATCATTTGCCATTTTCACCATTGGTATCTGCCCTGATGATCCAAAAGCAGTGGTGGATAAAACCATTGGCACCTTGATGTGAATCAAGACAATAGCACTAAAACTATACTAGGAGTGAGTCATTGTATTCTTTTCTGCCACATACTGACAGATAAAAATACTTGTTTTTCACTTTAAAATATCCTTAATGAAACAAGAAAAGCTAATAATTTTATTAAATCTTGATTCTTGAGTACCTTTTTAATAGCCTGCCCGATGCAGAGAGAAGTACATATAAAGCACTTTTGCTGCATACCAAAGTACCAGGTTGTCTCAAGGAAATGCATTTGTGCAGTTGTTTGAGTTACAAACCCAAGTGACTACGTTTCCATGGAACACCATTTTTACTTGAAAGAAGATGAGCGATGGTTGTTCCTATGAGTATTTGGGAAACATTTTCCTAAAAACGAACAAAATGTACCTGTTTAAAAAAATGACAATATGGGCCACAGATAATAAAATTTGAGCTTTAAAGTAAAAATCAGGACTTCAGAAAACTTGTATCCACCTCTGTGAGCTCAAACCTTCTCATCATCTGAAAACTTTTCTGAAGAAATTGGTGGTTATAACAAACACAATTTTTTTGATAGTGTAAAAGGACATGTGCTGACATTTAGAAGTTCTGAATGACTCAGTGCACCAATATTTCCCAAATCACCAATCCAGGATTTTAAGAAACCATGCATGGGTAAAAGAACCATTCAAAGTGGAAGGTTCAAGGATGGATTTTCATGTAGCAGGGTATTCATAGTTCTTAGATAGAGTTTCAGATACTACATTGCAAATAACCTTCAAGAAACTATTAATTGTCAAGTTTTGGTATAATATCAAAGAATAGCTACAATTATCTGAAAAGGCTTTTAAAATACTTCTGTTTTCCAACTTCTGATCCATGTGAAACCAGACTTTCTCCTTATACTTCCACCAGAACAACATATCACAATAGACTGAATGCAGAAGCAGATATGAGAATCTAGATGTCTTCTATTAAGTCAGATGTTTAAGAAATTTGCAAAGATATGTCATTCTTAACTTTTCACTTGGGAAAATCTAGTTATTTTAAATTAAAATATGCTATTTATGGTAACATGTAATGGGGTTAACATTGAGGTATCCTCACATGACAGAAGGGACTAGGGAGCTCTCCAGAGTCTCTGTTGTAAGGGACTCCGTTATAATCCCGTTCATGAGGCCTCTGCCCTCAGGACCTAATCACTTCCCAAAGGCCTCACCTCCTAATTCCATCATACTGGGGACTGGGTTCTAACATAATTTTAGGGGGACACAAACATTCAGTCTAGAAAAGCATATATGTATGTGTATATATATATATTCTTTTTCTTATACAAAACATCCTGGACTCATTGATCTCTTAACATGTCTTCAGAGTTATTCCATATCAGGTCATATATACCTTCCTTATTCTTTTTATGGCTACATAGTATCTCGTTATAAGAATTTGCCATAATTTAAAAAATTATTCCCATATTGATGAAGTTTTCAAAGTTATTTTGTTCTTGTAAACAATGCTCCAGTGAACAACAACGTTGGACCTATGTCAAGTCACACATGTATGGGAATGTCTGTAGGACAGAACTTGAAACACTAGTCAAAGATTTAACTGCATTTTTAAATTTTGATATATGTTGTAAAATTTGTGAGCTCATTTTTTAAAGTAACCTATTGCAGCTTTAGGAAAATAAACTACATCAATGTTGTATGTAAGTTGTGGTCATGTGAGTGGAGCAGAGTTAAATGGTATACTTACACACACATATACAACTTACATGTTTGGGAGCAAAAATTGATTTTAAAATATAAAAATTAAAAAAACTGCAAAGTCTATTGTAATATGAAGATATATTGTGGGTTGTCCATAAATGTCCCATATCATGAGTGAAATTTGGGCGAAGTCTTATTTTTGGCATTTGTTTGGTGTATAATTGAAAAAAATTGGCAACTTTTTCTGGAAGCCTTGAAGCAGCCGGCACTGACTAACTACACGGGTGAGCACAAGGTCCCAGCATTTGTAAATTCCAAGTTCACAGAGGCCACTGGGGGAGATGGTGCTTGTCTTTACAGAGGCAAGATTTCACAACCAGGTAGAGATGGATTCCAAGCAAACACTGTTGCAGACAAAGTAAGTTCTTGAGTTCCTGCTTAGATGTGGCAGGGAAGTTCTTGTAGCTCATAGATGTGGGCTGGTAAGTGATACAATGAAGCATCCTTGTGTGGAGGATGGAATTTTTAAAAATCTGAATATTTTCAAATAATTTAAAGAAATGGAAGTCCTTAGTTACCTCCTTTATGTCCCCAAAAAACCATCATAATTCAGTGGGGCGGGGATGGGAGTACTTATTGATTTTTTTGTTCATTACATGGTGTCCCGCATCTCTCATGCTATCTTCACATACCAACTTAAGTGCCATCTCTTCCAGAAAACCTTAGGTTTCCTTAAAATCAACAAAGTTGTCCTTAATATTCTCATAACAATTTTCACTTTCTCTGCCATAGCATATATTATGATCTGTTATAATTGCCTATTTAATGACAATTTTTCCACTACATTTTATATCCTAAGAGGAGTGATGTGTGTCTTATTCAACAGTTTGTCCCTAGAACCACCTAGTATAAATAGTGTGTGTGTGTATGTGTGTTATATATATGCCTGGTATACAGTAGGTGCTCAGTAAATACTTGTTGAATTAATGAATAAATGGAAGGACAGATTTAGCTGGAATATGGGCTCTGAGTATCTGGAAATTTTAATTCAAAAGCCCAAATCTCCTAGCAGCTACTTTAAACAACACTATTTCACATCATTTATTTCACTGTTTCATACAAAATTTGTAGCAAAACAAAAACACCTAGTATTTCTGGTATGGATGTCCTATGGTTTCATACATAATATAGAATGCCATTTTTTCCTCTGTTTTCTCTACCTTCCCTATATTTGCCTTAATAGGCTCAAGATGGGTCTTTCATAAAAGTAGTGGTCAAAAAGCTGTATAACATAAACATAACTGCCCGGGGAAAACATGCTTCAGATGGTACTAGTAAGTATGAGATTATTTTCTTATATTTTGACCAAAATTTATTTATTTTCCTTAGTTTCTAAACTGCCTTAGGTCGATCAAAGAGAACAGAAGTTCAAGATGTGGAGTAACTTATTACCATTGTTGAATCCTGGAAAAGCTTCCTGTGTGTCAGTTCACAAGGAGCAGGGACCAGTGATGAGTCACGGAGGGCCTCTCGAGAGGCGGTGCCCCAGGAAGACGCCCTGTGCTCCTGCCACCTCCTCACTGCCTTGGAAAGCCAAATCCTGTTCATTTCCATTGAGAAGACTTCTTTCAGCCTCTCATTCTAGTCAGAATTCATTATTATTCTCTCTTCTGAACACTCCTTCACTGTTTTTCCATGTGTGCTCATACTTTTGCAATCAATCTTGTGTCTTTTGATAGAAAATGGATTTCTTGGGTTTTATGGTGGCTTTCATATACCAATACTCCAAAGGTATTTGTCAGGTGCCTTAGTATCTCTGTATGACTTGCCCGTATTGTCTACGTGGACATGTGATGTAATGGACTAGGGTATTCAGAACAGGTGGGAGGAAGAAGCTAGACAAATTCGTAAAAATACGGGAAAGTCTCAGCAAGTACCAGAAGACTTACATGAAGAGATAAAAATCATTTCAAGAATATGACAAACCAGCTTAAACACTGCCATCAGGCCTGGTTCAATCCTGACATTAATATTTAGAGGTCTATAATCTTGGCCAGATGACTTAGCCTCTAAATCTTAGTATTCATCTGTAAAATGAGGGTAAAAAGAGTAGCATTTTAAGATGGCCCCCAAGAGTTCTCCCAACTGGTGGTGCACTCTCTGTTATAATTGCCTTTTCTTGACTGTGGGAAGGACCTGTGATGGGATTTTTCTCCAGTGATTAGAGCACATAAGGTGACAAAAGGGAAGGGGTTTTTCAGATGTAATTAAGGTTCCTAATCATTTGACTGAGTTAATCAAAAAGGAGATAATCCTGGGTGGATCTGAACTAATCAGGTAAGCCCTTTAAGGAAGAATCTGGGGTTTTCCTGAAGGGAGGCATTCTAAGTGAGAGAGATTTTCCTGCGATTTGAAAAAGAAAATCACTGTGTTGTGAGAGGCCCACAAGTGGCTGATGTAGCAAGAACTGCAGGGGCCCTGGGAGCTGACAACAGGTAGCCCCTAGCTGACAGCCAGCAAGAAAAAGAAACTTCAGTCCTATAGCCACAAAGAGCAGAATTCTGCCAATAACCATGTAAATTTGGAAGAGGACTCAGATGAGACTTTAGCCCTGGCTGACACCATGACCACAGCCTTGTGAGACCCTTAGCAAAGGACCTTGTTTTCCTATACCCAGAGCTATAGAAACAGTGAGATAATTATGTTGTTTCTCTGCAGCCATATTTATGGTGATTTGTTACATAGAAATAGAAAACAAATACACTATCTTAGTGGGAAGATACTTGGTTACAAGCAACTGATTCTGGCTAATGTTAGATTTAAAAAAAATCAGAATTGACTTGAACAAAATTTGATATATCAAAAAATTGAAGAAAAAGCTAGTGCAGGCCTTGGGGACCGCAGGGGTCAGGGCTATTCAGAGGGTCAGTCAGGAATTTTTGGCAGTGTACTTTGGAATAACCCACTTGTCGTCACCATGCCCTTGTCATTTGGCACATGAATCAGACTCTCCCGACAATCTAATTGGCCTCACTTCTATTACCCACCCATTCCTTGATGCCATGAAGCCTTAGAATTGACAGGTCCCCAAGACTACATGGAACGAAGCTGGGAGCTCTCCAAAGGGAAAGGGTGGTGCTACTAATGAAAAAGAGGAAAGGAGACTTGAGTGTTCACAAACAAAAGAAATCCACTTTCTAGCTCATAGGTTTGCCAAGAAGAAGACAGGAGATAATACAAGGTGTGTAGTGCAATTCTGGCACACAGTAATCACTCAGTAAATTTTAACCATGATTATTAAGTACCATGGAGGCTAAACTTCATCTTGATGGTAGAATAGAGAACTCGCTTCTGAAGATGAAAGAGAAATCCCATCCTGGTGACGAAAAAATATTTCTAGCACTCAAGAAGATAGGCTTAAGTGCCTACTGCTACCTAGATGTTTTATAACTAAAGGGTTATGGGGGGACAGAAAGTTATAGATCCCTAAGTGCCGTTTGTGCTGATTATTGCCTTGTACTCAAAACCAAAGCAGCTATGAGACACACTCCTCTGAACTCCAGTGAGTGAGGGGGAAACCAAATGTTGGGGCTACATTTCTTTTCATCGAGCTCTCAATAGCTGTCTCACAGTTCTGATTGTAAATATGCTGGACAATGTCTAAGCCTGTCCATCCAAGTTTAAACTATGGCTTTGCATTTGAAATTTTAGAAAGCTAATTCAGATAAGAGATGATAGCCACACTTACTGAGGATCATAAGTAGAACCCATAGCACCTGTAAGTACCTGGTATTAAGTGATGAGTTGTGTTTTTGAGGTAGGGCTTTCCTCGATCTTTCTGTTGGACAATGCTATTGGTCGGTACACCCATACTGAGGAAGGCCTGCCTAATCAGGTGGTGTCATGTCTGGCCTGAACCTCACTGATGGCTGAATTTAACTTCCATTCCATTCTGCTCTACTCCACAAGTACTTATTGAGCTTGCATTATGTGCAATGAACTGTATTAAGTGCCTCGATAGATCAAAAAAATGAATAGATAAGACCATGCCTCTGACCTCAGGGCACTTTATTATCTCAGAAGAGAGACAAAAGTTTACAAGAACCAGACACAATATGGAGCAGGATGTGACAGTGTTAAAATAGGTACAGAGACAGAACAAAGCTTTAAATTTCCAGTGTAATTACCTAGAGTTTGAATAGAAATAGAATTTGAGCCTTTCTCAATTATATACCCTTCTGGGCATATATTTATTTATGTTTTGTATTGCCAGTGCCTAGCACAGTCCCTGGTGCTTAATATATGTAATTAAAGATGAGTTAGAAAAAATTTTTAATTGTAACATATACATTACATAAAATTGGCTATTTTAACCATTTTTAAATGTACAGCTCAGTGGCTTTAAGTACAGTGGCACTATTGCAAAAGCATCACCACCAGCCGTCTCTAGGACTTGTTCCATCATGCAAAATCAACCCTCTGCACCCACTGGACCATCACTCCCATTTACCCCTCTCCTGGCCCCTGGCAACCATCATTCTACTTTCTGTCTCTGAATTTGATTAGAGGTACCTCCTACGAGTTAAATCCTACAAGATTAGACCTTTTGTGACTGGCTCATTTCACTTAGCATCATGTCTTCAAGGTTCATCCATGTGATAGCATATGTCAGAGTTTCCTCCTTTTTATGAGGCTGAATAATAGTCCATTCTATGTACATACCACATGTTGTTTATCCATTTATCTGTGGTGGATATTTGTGCTGTTTCAACCTTTTGGCTATTGTGAATATGCAGCTATAAACATGGATGTACAAATATCTGTTCCAGTGAGCTAGAAATTTTGATGATCAAACAGGAGCAGAGAAAAGCATTTCAAGCTTAGGAAACAGCATGCACAAAGGCAAAGGCAGGTGACAATGCCCTGGGGTTCCTCGGTATGGCGTACTCGTGGGTTTGTAGGACATTAGCTGAAGATGGAAAGGCTGATCTATTCTGGGGCTTGAAGGTCACAAAATACTAACCAAGGAGATAAACTTTTCCTACAGTTATGAGGAACTCTGGGGATTTGGAGCAGGAGAGTGACATTACCAACCCTATACTCAAGAAAGATAATTGTAGTGGCAAGGGTGTTAGAAATATAGGGTAACAATCTTGGCAGGAAACAAAGTCAGGCAGTGTCAAGGGAAACAGTAAAAGGAGGGGGGTTGGTTCCTTCCATAAAGGAATAATCAACAGGATCTGGTGGCCCACTGGATGCGGGGGGGGGCAGGAAGAGGAACCTGTAGAGTCAGTGAGTGAGAGCACAGCATGGTGACAGTATAAACTGAGATGAGTGCAAAAGGAAGAAGAAAGCAGAAACAATAGTTACCATTTATTAAGCTCTGATGTGTTAGACATTATCTTATTTAATCCTGACAAATGGCTCCGTGAACTGGGGGTTATAGTACGTGGGAGGAAACTTAGTTTAGGTAGATTATGATACAGATATCTGATCAGATGGTGGAATTAGGACCTCAATCCAGCTCTAAAAACATTTTTTTTCAAACTTTCATACCATTCCATTGTCTTCAAACATGTAGTATATCCATGTGGATTTTTTCTTTCAAAAAATGAGAAATGTAAGTTTGAAGCTCAGTAGAATACTCACATACCAAAATACAGTCCAAGAGCACTTTCCACAAAGTCGAGTTCAAATGATGCTAAGTAAGTACATGAGTTCACTCAGGAGAGAATGTAAAGACCAAAGAGAAGGTGAGAAGTTAATTCCAGAAGTACTCATAGTTATCAGGTGGAAGAAGGGTGGACTAGGTGCAAGGGATGAGAGAACAACTAGAACCGTGAATTGACAAAGAGATGGAGTGAAAAGATAGAAAAGACAGCTTCAAAGAAGGGATTAGTCAACACTGCCAAATCTAGAATCTTAAATAGGAAGTAGACTGTGGCTACTAGGTTTGATATTGAGGAAGTCATTGGAGATTTTACAGAGAGGAAGACATACATAGCAATCTCTGTGGATTGAAGGAACAGGATGTAGGGAAATAAAGGAAGTGGGTGTAAACTACTTGTTCAAAAAGTTTGGCACCAAAGGAAAGTATAAATTATGGCACAGTATTTAAAGGGATGTAGGATTAATGAAAGGTTGTCTTTTTTAGGAGTAGGAAAATGAGCATAAACATTTTTTTTTCATGCTGTGAAAAAGCCAGTGGAGAATAAGGGACTGTAAATATTGGAAGAATAATGAAAATTCATGAAGGAATAGAAGGAGGGTATGATCAAGAACATATTTAGAAGAACAGCCTGGGGATGAAGTAGGAATACTTTTCCCTGGAGATGGGAGAGGGACACAGAGATTTGAAAGTTGAAGGAGTCTACACTGGGAGGGAGGACACCTGGACAGCAATGTGGCCCTGAGACGAGTAAATAGCCGGTTGGGCTGTGGAAGAGGCAGTCAATCGCAGGCCAATGAATAAATTACCCAGCTTTATTAAGGGCTCCTCTGAGTTGAGATTGTTTTAACTTTGGTGAAGCCAATCAGCTGGAATAGAGACCAAAACTCAGTGTCTCTTTGTGGTCCAGTACATTTTCAGACATTTTAGAACGAAACTCCACAGAGACACCTGATTAGATTTGGGTACTTCCCAAACCTCCTTAGCCCTTTTGCAGACCCTTAACTTAGATAACTCTTGACTGATTTAATCAATGGTACAGTGATTTTCACCCATTTCATTCTTCACCTTCTACAAATTCTAAGGGTGTACGTACAGAAACCCCCAACATACACATACATGTTCCTCACACAAAGAACAAACTACTTTCTGGAAGAGGTTTTCATAGAAAAGGACTGGGAAATTACCAAGATACAGTGAAATGTTTCAATACTGAATTTCAAAATTTTATTCTGTAAAGACTTCAAACCTATTGAGAAACCCCAGTTTCAAAGAACTTCCTATTGATTCTCGTCTCTGAAAGAGAACTAAGTTAAAAGGCATAGCAAAGTATCATTTAAAGTAGCAGATTGTCTTATCCTCAAACACTGACTTCCATGTGGCATTCTGCATGAACAAAATAACGTCCCAGACTTTCTTAATATACACTTACACTTACTGTATTCATGTGATGAATTCAATTCCTGATATAGGTATTAACAATTGGAACCATGCCTCAGTTACCTCCCTTAAGAAAGATAACATAGGAATGTTACAACAAATATTTAGTTAAAAAACAGAAAAGGGCTTTGAAAATATAAAAGTGTAATAGAAATGCTAAATAAAGATAATATATTCTGAACAGCAGGCTTCTTTGAAATAGGGCCTATGAATTCCATTAGCACTCGCTGTTTACATGCTTTTAGGAACTTTTAGGAGGCCTTTGTCCATGAGCATGGCTGTGACATGACACCTACGACCTAGTAACCAGCTGGGAAAGGGGCAAGTAAAGAGCAGATGTAATAATTCACATAATGAAATTTCCTTAAGTCATTCAATATTTATCACATACTTATTGGACATTCTTGTCATATATCACTTACACTATTCTGCACCATGTGCCAAGGATTAGTCTTGCATTAATCCATTAAATCCTCACAACAACCCCATGAGCTAGGTACTGTTTATATTCCCATTTTCAGATTCAGAAACTGAGGCAAGAAAGGTTCGGCAACTTGCCCAAGATCACATATTAGCAAGTGATGGGGTTGGGTTTTGATCCCCACTATCTGGCCTGCGTATTCCACTAATGAGAACAACGTAACTGGATACTGGACTAAGTTGACTTTCTAGCTTGGTCCCTTTAATTTTGTAAGGCCCTTAAAATTTAATTTTTTAATAACTTGTAAGAAGTTATGCCAGTTGCCATTGCTTGCAGTCTTCTTTATTTTATTTTTTATGTTTATGTACTCAATTTAAAAAAAAACTCAGTTTTCCATAAGGGATGGGAAATTATCATCACAATACTAGTGAAGACAGAAATTCTAGCTTTGCAGGTAGTCTTCATGGTGACCATGGCATGGCCTGCTCTCTCCAAAATGAGAAGGACCTTTGGGACCAGGAGGTCATGCAGAGCCCAGGGCAGCTTTGGCCTCTTCATCTTTATCTGGCTGGTTAACTTCTACTCGGCTCTACCTTACAATTTCTACTTATGCATAGTTTCTAATGCCTAATAGCAAAGGAACCTGCATGCTTCTTTTTTCTTTCTGTGAATGATAAGTTTATGTATTGCCTATCAATTAACTTTATCTCCAGTATTTTCAGTTTGTGTGGCCAAGTGTGAGAATATGACTGACCCAATTCATCACTTTTATTCATATGGGGAAACATTTCCTGCTGATACACAGGCCACCTCTTGCTACTTGATTCAG
Organism: Phataginus tricuspis; assembly: GCA_029783875.1. Taxonomy (NCBI): domain Eukaryota; kingdom Metazoa; phylum Chordata; class Mammalia; order Pholidota; family Manidae; genus Phataginus; species Phataginus tricuspis. The sequence goes on from JAQQAC010008864.1 coordinate 17,004,793, forward strand.
TTCTTGGATTAAATGCCTACTCCTGGATCAGTCAGCTGTGGTCAGGAGGCCAGGTCAAATGGAAGAACACTCTAGAACCAGGCTCTAAGTGCATCAGGGCCTATTGTCACAGACACGTTCTGAAGTCTGGTTTGTCCCTTTTAACACTGCTTGGTTATAAGCCTTCTGGATTTAGGCTCTAAATGAATAAGTGTTTTATGGAAAATTATACATTTTTTTCCCTTTAATTTAGAAGTCAGTTTTCAGTCCCATGTTATTCTACTCTTTTTACTATGTCTGTCATATTTCTATCTTTACTTTTGCATCTAAATGAAATGATAACAAATATTCACATCTATCCAGAAGCTCTTTATATATTAATTGCCTTAAGATATGGAGAATGTGATATACCTTATAATCCTTTCCTTACCAGATGAGTAATATGCCCTTTTTCTTCCACCCTCGGCATCTAAATTACATTTCACTATCACAAGCTCTGTGCTAAGAATGTATGCAGATGTGTCACAAGAAAGATAACCAGGATTCAAATTAGAGTACGTATATGAACATTTCAGTGTTATCTAGACCACTAACAAGAAAATCAAACTCAGCTCTTACAATATCAATAATAAGAATCTTGGCCAAATCAATGTTAATGTAATTTTTATACTTGGAAAAACATGGAGCACACAATTATGTAGGGTAAAAAAATCAATAACTTGACTCTTACTTAAAAGTAAGATAATGCATTAAAAGGATAATTTTAAGTATTGTTCATTTAGAAAATTTCTATGCAAAGATTCAGTTTTACCTCAAGACTTGTGACCAATAGCACATGTTACAGTGTGAGGACTGGGGTTAGGAAAGCAGTTTGTGGCTATGAAACAGATCAAAACTAACTAGCCATTAGGGAATGAAACCCATGACCTTCATCTCATTAGTACCAGGCTTAAACCAACTGAATGAGCTGCAAACTGATAACATTCTGATACCTAGCAAATGGATAGATTTTTCACTTTTAAAATTCCTTTCTTGGTTCCATATTATTTGTACTAAAATGGAACAATGTTTCTGTTATGTGGGCAGGATGGGGGGGACAAGGCTTTCAAAGAGACCTCAGAAATCAAACTGTTTTCTTTGCCTCAGTAGTGAGAGAATTGAAGCCCTGAAATGTGAGGTGACCAGCCTAATGGGTCCAGCGGAGGGTGGCAGAACTGGATGAGAATGCAAATCTCTTGGCCTTCTCTCCTGTGCACTTTCAATTGTGAGGGCTGGTTCATGGAGGAGGTTGTCCTCGAATTGTTCCAAGACAGGAGAAGTGTGTCCTATCAATGCAGGACAAGCTTGGTGCTAGGAAAAGGGAGTTGAGGTTTCTAAATAGAGGTTCTCACAACGTGGAGGTAAGAGGATGGAATACAATGAGAGAGGTTGTGAATGACCTCCATCTGGGAGGTGAGGAGAAGCCTCAAAGTGTCTTAAGAGCGAATGCAGTGATCTGTTAAAAAGATTTTCCATGTACAATGACTTTAGCTGCAGAATATTTAAAAATGAGGAACCTTAAATCATCTGGGGGAAAATAAATTTGGGTATAAATAAATAAAAACAAAGAAAAATAAAGGAGTGAGCTAATACTTTGTTGTGGGATATCAAGGAAGCTACAGGTATGATCTGAATGATGGATTCGGTACGTAGGAGTGATAGGGTACAGCAGGGTAGGATGGGAAGTGGGGAGTGGTGGAAATGGTGAGATTAAGTGAAGTAGCAAAAGAAGGACTTCAGTATGCATTATTAACCGGTCACTAACTGGTGGCAGAGTGAAGGAACAGCAGTATTACCAGTTATGGTACAGATGGAGAAAGGCCTGTAACTAGTACTAGTTTATATGAAGAATACCACAGTGTTATCTGGATTTTAATACTTCATTTTGCCTGTGCCTCAGGTAGCAGCACCAAAAGATTCTTTGTAGAAAAACTTGGTAGCAGCCTTTAAAGTTATTATTCTTACACATGAGTACCTTCAAAATGATTTCCTTCCCTGAGCCACATTTTGGGGAAAACTGAGATGAAAGCTTTGAAGTAATCTCTGGAGGATAAACACAATGTATTGTACAGAGACTCAATTCATCCTTATTTTTGTTAGTAAGCCTCAGTGTACAGGTCCCAGGTAAGCCTTGCTCCCCAAACCCTTGGACCTTTACTCAGGCTTTCTCTGATTAAATCACCTTCCCAGAGGAAAGGTGGAAATGCGCATCCTGGATGCTTGTCCTTCAAGAATCGGCTTAACTATGATTTTTTCTGGAAAGCCTGTTGTTATTGACAAAGGTGCCTCTCAATTATCCTTGCTCTGCATACCCTACCGCAACATTTACCATTCCATAATGCAATGCCCAATTCACTAGACTCCCCCGTCCAGACTAAATTCCTTGTGCCCTTGTTTTTATCTTCTGTTATTCCCCAGCACCTTGTCCAAGGAGGCCATTAATATAAGTTTACAGACTCTTGAACCAACATCTCTGAAAATACATGTGAGATATATTTATCATCCATAAATTATCTAGAGAGAATGAATCTAAAAAAGGATTTTTAGAAAGAGAAATCTAGTTTTTTTAGTGGGTTTTTTTTTTTTTTTTTAGGTAAAGTCTGAGTTTTGTACCAAGTTCATGGCCTTTCTTTCCTTCTTCTCCTGTAATCTGCCTTTGGCCATTTCACTGCTTATTACTCAAGGGCTAGGGAGTCAGGGAAAGAAGTTGACATTCTCATCAGTTTAATTCGGCTGTTTGGGAGGAGTTCTGGAAAAGGCTGGATGTGGTGGGTGAAATCAGTAGTTAACTGGCAGTCTGAGATTATCTACAGCTCTCACTAACTCGGCTTTCCCTACCTCATACCCTAAACCAATGGCTGCCCACGCCATATGAACCATATTTTATAAGCTCACGGCACCTTCACTGGGCTTGTTCCTTAGTTCCTGAGTATGTATCAAGCCATATGCCCTGATTTGGGTTTGGATAATTTGGTCACTATACCAACAGAAGAAGTAGTTGAGTGGTCTGCTTCTCTAGAGTAATTTCATGGTCCTAAGGAAACAACAGTTTATTTTCCAAAACTGGTTCAGGAACATTCCTTGAGTGAAAAAAAATCCAATCAAGAGTAATATTACCTACATTTTGGAGAAATATTTTTAATGCAGAATTTCTATCTTGTGATATATTTCAATTCTAGGCCTGGGGCAGCAATTTTGGAAAAAGGCCTCCTTTACTCTTTATTAGATGCAAAATAAATTGTCCCCTGTGAGGGGCGGGGCCTTTACTTTTCCCACCCCTCTAAGACTCGCTCCTGCCATTCCCGAAATCAAACATGCTATTTTTTTCTCTCACAGCAAACTCTGTTATGGACATTCAAATGTTTATGGCAAACTTCAACTACTTGAATTATTTTGTTAAGTACTTGTATCTAGTAGAAAAGGAGAATGATGAGCTACCCCAAAAGAGGCCTGAAGTCAATAAGTAGAAACCTGTCAATACCGAAATACGATACTCTCTCTTGATCTAGTTTTGACGCCTTAACAAAGACAGGTTTGCTATTTAGGACCGCTCAGCCATCTTGACTGAATACATTAAGAGGATAGTCCTCGACCTGCTTATCGCCCACGCACGGTAACACTGATTTCCAAGTGGATGTACGAATGCCAACATATTTCACAATAGAGGCCTAACATGTATAAGCTGTCCGTGGAGACCCACACTGAAGGGACGGAAAGAACGCGCAAGTTTTACACGCACACTTCATTATGCATTCTTCCAGTCCTAAGGGTGGGGGAGGTTCTACTGCGTAAAAGCTTAAAACTTTATTTCTTATTTTTCATGACCTGTAGCATGCATTTAGCCCTCGGGTAATGTTTGTATAAGACTAGGGCCCGCTCTTTAATGGCCGAATGCATACATTTAACAGTACGTGGTGGATTAGCTGCTCTGAGAATCGCCTTTAAAAAAAAGTAAAGTGAAAAAATAGACAAAGAAATCTATAACCTTAGCCGTCTCTCCTATTTGTCTGACTGTTCCTGAACCAGCTCCGAGCCGGTGACAAGGATATTGAAAAGATGCACCTGAAACAGTATCTGCGGGCAGCTGCATTTGCCAACCGGCTTTATTGCTGCTTTCCAGCGGCGAAGGCGCCGCAGCAGTAACAGGGAAGCCAGAGCGAGCCTCCCCGGCAGCCGCGGCGGCGGCGGCGGCGGCACCGGCACCAGCGCAGTTTCCCCTCTCCCAGCCCTGACTCTACGCGCACATGCGCACTGCGCCCGCAGCCCTGGACCATTTGTCAGGACTACTCGTGCGACGGAGAAAAAAAAAGAGAAAATTTGGGGGTAAGAAGCGGTTGATCGGATCTAATCTCTAATTAATCAGAAGATTTGTCCGTGCAAAAGCCATTCATTAATTTTCCTGGGTGAGGATGAAAGTTAAGAGACCTACAGAGAGAAGGAAGCGCACCCTCGTCTTGTGAAGCAGACCAGGGGAGGGGAAAGGACAGAAGGGGCTTCTCCCCCACTTCCCTGCGCCTCTGGGAAAGAGGAGAAAACTTAATCCCGGGGAAAAAAGTGGGCAAGTGACTCGGAAACGGCTGGAGAGGGAGTCTCTGGGCATCGCACTCTGAAGTAGTGAGTGCGAGTGTGAAAGAGGAACAAAAGAGAGAGAAAAGAGAAAGGAAAAAATGGGGGGAGGAGAGACTTGTATTTTTTCTTTGCGCGCACCCGGGGAAGGGTGTGGGGGGCCGTGCGCAAGGGAGCCGGGGCGCGGCGGCCCGTCGGGCTCTGGCCGGCGCGCAGGCGGCGGGACGCGTGTGGGGCCCCCGCCCCGCGCCCCCCGAGCTTGTCACTTCGGTCGCT
>JAQQAC010008864.1:17010412-17072319 GCA_029783875.1 Phataginus tricuspis
GTGGCCGAGCTGCGTTGGGTGGGGGGGGAAGGAGGAAAACTTGGGAGCCCGGGCTGGGGGGGCAGGGGCGTACGAGAGTGGGGGGAGGCGCAACTTTTGTGCTGGTGGTAAAACTTTAATTGCCTCTAAAGAAAAAGGCCCTTTGATCCCCCCCCCCCCCCCCCCCCCCCCCCCCCGGGGGAAGGCCCGGCCCCCCCCCCCGCCGTGAGAGAAAGTTTCAGAGCGGGCGGTTTCCTCCCAGCCGTCCCCGCGGAGGGGTGGGGGTGTCTGTTTGTCCGTCTGCGCTCGGTGAGAGGGGGGTACCCGGGCGCCCGCCGCGGTCGCGAAGACCTGGCCCGTACCCCACCCTTCCACGGGCACAAGGTAAACGTTGCTTCGGTTTCCCTTCTCCCCTCCCCGCCCCCCACCCCGCTTCCTTTTCCTCCTCCTCCTCCTCCCCGCCGATTTTTTGAGGGGACCCAAAAAACGGAGTCTCCTTCCTTATGCAACTTCCTCGGGCGCTGTGAGCAAGGCCCTTCCCCCTCCCTGCATCCCTTGGCCCGCTCCTTGGCCGCTTCGGGTGCACAGCCTGAAAAACGTATTAGAAATCATTCGAAGCGAACAGAAACAAAAATAGATTTTTAATTGTTCTAAGTTTAAGTCAAAGGAAGCTGATGAGAAATAAGATTTTGGGCGGTGGTGGGGGGGGGGGGCGGGGGGGGGGGGGTTGGCTGGGGCGAGTGTGTCGAATTTTGATTCTGATGTTCCTAGAGCGTTGTTGTGATATCCGTATCGGTCTGGGGAGCCCGGAGAGTCTCCGGACCGGCTCGCTTGGTCGCGTGGATTTTTGCGCAAGTTTTTTTTTTAAGAAAAACACTGACTCGAGTAGAGAGCATTTCTCCGGAAAGTTTCAAGTGCAGCAAAATAGCGAACGTGCAAAACTGGCCAAGGGGAGACCTCTAGTGGTTAAACGCATCTTTAAGTTCTAGAGGCCGAGAGCAAAGTTTGGCCTTTGCTGGTAGCTACGTAGTCCGTTCAGACGTGGAAGTGATTAGGCGACCTGAGCGGGCAGCCAGACGTTGTGTGAAAGGATGCTGATCAGCAAAATCAGAGAGCAGATGAAGTTCCGGGGACCCAGACCCTATGATTTCCATCCCTTGTTCCTCATATAGGAAAAAACATGTCGCTTTTATTCTGGCATTGGTCACTCCCTGCTTTAGACATAGTTGTTTTTATATTTACCGTCGTCTATACCTTTAACCAACTTTAAATCAAGAGTCACAGCGGATAATTTCAAGTTGAATGTTAATAAAAATACAAAGTGCTTCGTGTTCAGAACTTAGAAAAAAATGAAAAAGACCTTTGGTTGAAATTTGCTCTTAAAATGGCTGATTATTCTCTAATAAGTATAATTTAAGGCTAGTATTTAGTTTCTTAACCCTGCAGTTATATATAGTCATAAAATAAATACAGTAGTTGCTTTTAGTTCTAAGAGTGTAATTTTTTTTCACTGGGTAAGACATTTCTGAATACTTTGTATAATATGTGATTTAAATATATGGGCAAAAACTGCTTACATAGTATCTGTTCTTTTGCTAGTGTGTGTTTAGTAAAGTAATATTAATTTTAAAAGTAGAAGCAATGAGAGAAAGTTGAATCAAATGAACCTCCTATTACCTGCTTGTCATACAGTGGGGTAGGCTTTAATGGGGGAATTTAGGAAAGGGGAGTGAATGACATGAGTGACAAGCTCCATTTCACCTCATCCAGAACTAGTTTATATATTTTGATTGAGTGGTATTGTGTGAAAATAAGCAATGAGTCAGTGATTCCAAATTAAGCTTATTGTTTTATTGGTTTTGGATTTGAGGGCTTTTTATTTTTGACAGTGCCTTGATTTTGCTTTTCCTTTCTTTAAATCAATGCTAGACCTTCAGAAGAAGTCTTGGGGTTGACAGCAATTGTAAAGACCACCAGACAGTTATTTCCTCACTGCCACTAGGTAAGATTTGCTTATTGAAACAAATTGCTTGATACACTTGCAAATGTTAAATGCTACTTTTGGGGATCAGGAAGGAGAGTGTGGGACAAGATGGGCAGAAAAACATTTTGTAGCGGCTGCTTTGAATGTCTCAAAGTCTTAGTCTAAGTATGGTTGAGGCTCCAATAAAATAGGAAAAGTTATGAGATTGCCCTGGATAATCTTTGCACTGGTTCTTTTACTAGATTCCTAAGTACATTCGAATTGCACCTGTTTTCTTCTGAAAGTAAATAGTTTTATTCTTCAGAATTGAAAATGTGGGAAAACCAGGACAAAACAATTGTCAATTAATATAACTGTTGTGTAAGTACACAGGGAGGAATATAGAACATGGTAAAATTTTGCAGGTGAAACTTACAATGAGAGTTTTGGGGTACTTAAGTAGCTTAACTTCCATTGCTTAAATCCAACATGGGCTGACTTGTGTCAAATAGCGTGTCATAGGGGTATAGTGAGTTTCCAGTGTGTTAGCATGGACTTGTGAACTTTTGAACATATCTGTACAGGGAATACAGCTGTTGTCCAGGAAGATCCCTTCAGTAATTTTGGAGGGTGCTGGTTTGTCCAGTATTGCCGGGTCTACTTTCAGAACAAAGGTCATTGTCAGGCAAAGTGAGCAACCCTCTATGTGTAGAGCGTCAAAGAACATTAGCGCTACTCCAGTGCTACTATTTTCCTTCCCTCCCCACCCTTTGATCTTTTCTCCTTTTCTGCTTCTTTTCATTTTCCTTCACTGTCTTGAGTATTAAAGGAGTTTGCTAATTCTTGTTTGTAAAAAACAAAAGAGAAATAAATTAGCCTTACCTTTTATGAGCGGGATTAATAATCCTCATAGGGCCATTTTATAACCAGGTAGGCGTGGTCTAAATGTCAAAGTTGAATAAGTGCCAATGTAAAAGTGATTGTTAACAGGACTTCATTGTTATTTTCTGTTTGTGAGTGGTCTTGATTAATATAATGAGCAAAATAAATAGATGGGGTCCATGTAGATGATGTAGAGGCCATGGGGCAAAAACAGCTACCCTAAGATCATGCAGAGTCAAGTTCAAGCAGAGTATAATCTGTTCCCAGGGATGATGAATTTCCTGTTTTATACTGAGTAGAAGAGAGTGTTATTTTTCTTCACCTGGGGAGTCATTGTGGCTATGGATGAAGTGCTAGAATGGTATCCAGAGGACAATTTAGCAGCTAAATATCACCTTCTGTAAGTCATTTTACCTCTTTCAACCTACATTTCTCCATCTGGAAAATGGGAGTAACAGTGCCTACCTTGCTTCTTTTGTTGGAGGGATCAAATAAAATAAGGTTTTGAGAGCCATGAAGAGTTAATCAGTGTTGGTAGTCATACTACCATTTTACCATAGCAAGGTTTTGTGAAGGGCAGGAGATAGGCTGTCAAGGGCAGAACAGAGTGATTTAATTCCTGGCTAAAATTATTATATTGGTTTCTGGTGAATATATTATATGGACTTATCACAATATTTCCAGGGGATATTTCTTTTCTTTTGGAAAAAGTAGTTTATCTTTTCTAGTATTGGTTCCTTGAGGGAAGGGACCATGTTTTAACATGGTGTCGAATACAGTGAAATTTATTTTTCCCCAACTAGTCATTTAATAGTTAGGAGTCAATGAAATAAATACTTAAAATTTAAAGTGATGACTGATAGTGGAAATGGTAGGTCAATGATAGCAGAAGGGTTGGTGTGAAGGGAATTCATGTGCTGTAATTAATATTTTAGTTGCATGAGTCTGCTGGGAAATGAGGATGAGAAAATAGGTAACGGGTAGTAAGGATTTCAGCTACATGGGCCAGAAAGTGGGTTCTGCAAATGACTGGTCCATGGAGGGGCTTTTTTTCCCCCCTCTCCCTATGTTTTCTAAACCCTTCTGCTACTATTCTAATTATAACCAACTATCTGTTATCTAGATAGAAAAAAAATCACAAGTACTCCCTGTCATTATTTTCAATTTGATGATATGGAACTTGACAAACCCTAACAAGTTTCAGTTCATTTCCCTTCTCTTGTAGATTATCCAGTCAATGTTCTAAGAATCCAAAATCTTATAGTGGAGGAAAGAAGAAATATATGTCCTGTTTAATTAGTCCCTGAGTAATTGAGGGTTGTTTCTTGAATCATTTCCACTGGCTTGTTCGGTAGTTTATTTCTAAGAAATACATAGTTCAACCAAAGCTATCCATAGTCGATACAGTTAGGATGGGAAATTTACAAGAGAGGTGTCTTTATGTGATGTGGGACAAAGGTATCCTTGGGATCCCAAGGACGGATAACCTGAATGATGCCCCTACCAGTGTTTCTACTAGTTAACCAATTTTTATTGTGTGCTAACAGTGCTGAACAGTAAAAGACTACGTCTTTGCCCTTGAGGAGTTCTTTAGACCTTTACCCCAGGAGTAGACACAACTCTGAGCTCTGCTAATAAGAGTGTTATAGCTGCACTTTGTGCCAGTAGAAAAGAGTAAGGGCTCTAGCACTCATGGGAGCCAGTGAGTCAGGAAACATGGATTCCTGGGTTAACTGACGCAAGACAATGGCATATAAATGTATACACATAGCACAATACATTACTTTGCTTTTTTAATGCTTAGTCTTCAGAAATGAGTAAGAAGCTGCGTTGAGGAATGCCTGAATTGTGCATCTAGTGAGGGCTATGGATCTGGGCTGATTTTTTTCTCTTTTGACTAATGTGTTCACAAAATTGGCGTTTTGGTAAAGGTCTGTTTTACCACGGTACCTGTTTACTTCTATTGAGGCACTCATTCCTTGCAAGAATTTTGGAGATGCTGTATTTAAAAGGAACCATTTATTTGGGAGATACCATAGTTAAAGAGAATTATTTGTATGTTCATATATGTGTGTATTTACATATGATGTCTTGAAATTAAGGGCATTTGTATTTTGTAGAGGGCTTCATTATCCAATGGAATATTCTTAGGCTGCCTCTTTATTCTTGACTAAGTTAAATTATTTTACTGACATGCAGGATCTGAGCCAATAGTGATGGATTATGAACTAGTTTGTATTGATTGGCAGCAGCAGCTTACAGCAAGTAGAAGAAAGCAAAAAATCAGGAAAGGGTACTCTTGAAATATAACTGAGTTTGATTTGTAAAGTCGAATTGGGAAAGACACCCTCATTTAGGAGACAGGGTAGTTTGGAGAAAGAACAAGGACTTTTGAGAGGAACTGGGGTAGCTGGGTGATCTTGCATGAGGGAACTTCTGAGGATCCCAGTTTCTTCTTCAGACATGGACTTAGGATCAATGACTTTGGCTAGTGATTAGAAGAATTACATGTGTATTATATGTAATAGTAAAAGGCCTTCTGTATTAGTATTTTTTCTGTAAGTCGGCGTTCCGTGTTAGCCGACAGACATTTATTGAGCACCTATTTTGTGTAAGTTTCTGTTGGGGGTGCTTCATATACTCAACACTCAGGACAGGGTCAAATGAATGAATGTGTTGGGGCTACAGAGAAAGCAGTATTCCTTGGCTTCAGTGCGTTCATGGTCTAGTTGAGGAGTAACCCAAACATACACAGGGGTAATTAACAAAACAGAGCCATGGTTCAGTGCTAGCAAAAAGTAGAGATAAATGCTCTAAGTACTATGGCAGTATCACTGGATTTAGTGTTAAATTTGTTGCTAAGGAAGGGACCTGGGAGATGGAGTACTCTTTTCAAAGCACTGTGAAGTGTTGCTATATTAAAGGTAATTGTATACTGAGTGCCTTCTGAATGTCAAGTACTAAGCTATGTACTTTATATTATTCATTCATCCAACAAATACTAAGTGCCTTCTGTATGCCCAGGTACTATTGCTGAGTATTATCTCTAATACTTTAACTTGAGAATTTGTTATTATTTCTCTTTTAGAGCAAACTGGTGCTTAAGATATTTAGTAACTTTTTTTTTTGGTCTAAGTTCATATCATGCAGTTTGAAAGGGGTGGGGCCAGGGAAAATGATACTGGCTTATAATTGTTTTGTTATATCTTCAGGCTTCTAATTTTCAAAATAGTAATTCTTAGAATATTTCTAGGAAAATACATTTCCAGATTAATATATTTGCTCTTATACATTGGTTTGCTAAAATAAGTAATAGTAAACAGGTAAGAAAAAATGATGGAAAGAAAAACTGTCTCAAAAAGAAGGAACAAACAAAAAACAAAAACTCTCTCTTCACTTTCGTGTTTTTTTTTTTTCCTTTTTTAAACCAAGTATTGGGAAAAGACCAGTTATTGAGTTATACTGAAAAGGACACCTTGGTCTCGCTCATGGCCTTGAAATGATCACACTCTGTTAACAAAACATTACTCAGATTAGGTTTGGGAATTACTGGGCTTACTTACAAAAAGGTTTCATTTATTCTTTGTAGGAGGAGACCTGATGAGGCAGTAGGGTTAGTTATCAAAAAATGTAAACCCAATTTGCCAAAGTGAACTCAGAAGATGATGGAATTTACTCAGAAGCCACAATTATAAAAGGAAAGATGAAAATTTAAATGAGGGCTAGAGAACAATATGGACGGATCTAGAGGGTATTATGCTCAGTGAAATAAGTCAGGCAGAGAAAGACAAATACCATATGATTTCACTTATTTGTGGAATATAAAAACAAAGCAAAATGGAAGGAACAAAACAGCAGCAGGCTCACAGACACAGAGGAGTAGTGGTTACCAAGGGGAAGGGGTTGGGGTGGGCTGAGAGGGACGTGAGGGGGATAAAGGGGCACAATAATTTGCAATCATAATATAAGTAGGTCACGGGACGGTAGTACAGCATGGAGAATATAATCAGTGATTCTGTATCATCTTTCTATGTTGATAGATAGTAACCACACTAGAGGGGGTGAGGATTTAGTATGGGTAACTGTTGAACCACTGTGTTGTATATTTGAAACCAAAAGATTGTATATCAATGATACCTCACTTAAAAAAAAAAAGAAACTAGAAAAAGAACAAATGAAGCCCATAGTAGAAGGAGGGACATAATAAAGATCAGAGCAGAAATAAGTAAAATAGAGACGAATAAAACAACAGAAAAAAAATCAATGAAACCAGGAGCTAGCTGGTTCTTTGAGAAAACAAATAAAATAGATAAACCCGATCAAGAAAACATATGTGCACATGAATGTCCGTAGCAGCATTATTCATAATATCTATAAAGTTGAAACGGCTCAAACTGAGTAAAAACAAAAGGACCGTATCTAAAACACTTGTGAGGTTCTGCAGTCTTGAGGAAAATCTATAGTATTAAATGTTCATATTGGAAAAAAAATAAAATAAATGAGGGCTGGAGATAATGGTGACAGAAGCTGCGGGTGTGGGTTGGGGGTGGGGTATGTAGATTGCTAGAATTAAAATAAGAAAAAACAGGTAGTATGACTAAGAATATATTCAACAACAGTGCTGTTATTGCTGACATTATACTCTTTAACCAAAACGATATGACCATGTTGACAAAATGAAGTGGAGAGTCTCTCTTGGTGGTTCTGTGTTGCGGTGGGAGTCATATAGTATCTGTTATACAACTTATGGTCCGTCAAGCAGAGCGTTAGTGTGACTTAGAAGGATTCTATTGCATGCACTGATTATAGGGTGATACATTGTTTCTCCTTTATTGAAGCTCTGTTATCCAGTAATTTTTTTTTTTGAACAACTACTGTGTGCCAGGCCTTTTCAAGACTGGACCATACCTTTATATGTAATTTATACAGAATATATTATATATAATTTTGTAGGATTGAACTAGTTCAGTTACTAGGACGTTTTGAGTAGAATTGTCCACGCACCAAAATCAGTTGATTATTTTCCCCCCATCTATGTTGCACTGATTGAACCCTGAACTGTGAATTGAAATTCCTGAGCATTCAGTCTGGTCTGGTTGTTAATGATCTAAATAATTCTGCTATTTTTGCTTTGTAGCCTTATTTGGTGGATTTGAGGCCTCGCTGTTCAGTCTTTTAATAAGGAGGTTAACTACAAATCCTGTAGACGTGCCTTATGTAAGAGAAATAAAATCTGGTCCAATCTAATTTATTACATGCAAAAGAGAAATTAAATGTAAATCTTTTAATTTTTGTCTCCATGTTTTAAAAAATATGAAGCAAAATAAGAAAAAAGATACTACTTTTAGCACTTAAAAATTTTTTGAAGAAAAAAAGAACAAGATACTACTTTTAGTTTTTCTTTTCTAATTTAAGTTCATGCATATTTTGCATAGGCATGGAAATATCTATGTCAGATAGGTTCTTGTTCTTTTCATGCCTCTTGAATCATTCAAATGGGTGTAAAATTTCTATTATTACCTTAGTGTGGTGTAGTATGTTGATAATGTGATAGTGCTTTTCTGGATATTTCTTCCTCAAATTGAAATGTAGTCTGTATGTTGAAAATGAACTTCAAATGAAAGCATTTGATGAGAGTATATTAAATATGCCATAGGTCTGTTAATGTCAGTTTTGTGATTTCATTTTCTATATACATTTTTTTTTCTTGAAAGGCATTTTTCATTTTCTGTTCCTCCTTTAGAGGAAGTAAGTAGGTTAGGCCACAGAATCTCAAATAATTCATCCTTCTTACTGTAACGGAAGGGCAGGAAGTCGAGATTTTTGTAAAGGTTACGTTCAGTGACTACCCCTTTGCATGTAATCTCCATGGCAGAAAAGAAAGCAAATCAGATAAGCCATTGCTTTGATATAAACAGGGTCATTTTCATTAGAATATGACCAGTAGATAGAGGGGGAATGTTTTTGAGAAAATAATGAGTGAGAAGGAACCATTCTACCAAGTGATTTAATATTGAAAGGCATCACAGATTAGTTGCCACTCAGGCATCTACTCTGTAAGGACAGATGTGGACAGAAGATCCAGATTTGTTCCTGATGGTCCTGAGATTTCAGTTCTAACATTGAAATGATCTAGAGTTTTGCCTGCCTAAAATCTGTGAACTTGGGCCCTCAGGGGAAAATTTCACATCTCTCCACAATAGATCTCAGTTCCACTATGGTACTATTCAGAGTTCTTATCAGGCAGGGTGAGTAGAATATCAAAGCTGGTATCTGTCATGCTTGATTTGAAAAGAAAATTTTTCTTTGTAGCAATGTGTGTTTGTTGAGAGATGCTTCAAGTGTGAGGTTAGACTCTTCTCTTATCCTTATTGAATAAGCCTGTTTAAGAGGTTTGAATTTAACTTCTTTGATATGTTCTCCACTGACACTTAAATAAGGAGAGTTTCTTGGAGCAGTAATGTTATGCTTCTGCCAGAGAGGTAAATAAATACTTAGCAGCTTAGTTGTTAGTTAGAATTTCCCAGGAGAATATGAGATAGATGGACAAAAGAAGATCTTTTTGTGATTTCCTCTCTCCCTGCCCACAACTAGTCTGTGTCCCTTTCTCCCCTTCTCTTTTATTCATTCATTTGATACATTTTGTTGATACCTACTGTGAATATTCACAAGAGATAAAGACATGCATAAATCGAGGTCTCTTTCTTCCAGAGCCTACTTTTAAGTAGATGGCCATGATACAGTGTAGCAAGTATCATCACTGGGGTATGGATCCTGTCTTCCCAGCCTTTCTTCTTCTGGCATCTCATGAACGCTTGTACAGACGAAGGTTCTCGCTGGAGTCATTCTGGTCCCTTCTGGGTAGAATCTGTAGCTTTCATCTGTCTCCTCCTGGCCTCTTGCTACAATCTCTCACTGTGTTTTCTCTTTGCCTCTGTACTAGTGTTGTAGAAATCAGCTCCTGGAACCACAGTTGGCACATGAGGAAGCTTTCATGCCTCCTCAGCAAAAATGTCACAGTAAGGTTGCCCGTGGCGTTAGGCTTGGTTCATTATTCCCAGATTATATCCTCCTTACTTTCTTGGTTGTTAAAATGTTCTTTTCTTTATAAAGATACTGGCAAACTAGTAATTACTGACTTTTTATCAATTTCCCAAATTCATTTTGAAATTTTACTTGTCCATGAAATTGCAGTCTTATTGTTCTTAACCCCTTGCTTTTCCCTATGTTCACCGCTGGATGCCTGAGGAAAGGAAATGGGGCTTTGTGGTGCAAAGATACTGGCCTTTGCAATGTGGTCACTCCTCTGCCCGTGTATGCTTCAGACATCTGGTAAACTGCCGCTTGGAGGGACTGTAGACACTGGAGAGCAGCTTGTTTGCCTTTCTTCAAAATAACTGTAGCTCCTGTACTGAGGGTCCACTGTGTGTAAAGCACTAACATTGCATATTAAAAAATCTTTTTTTACATCTCTGTGAAGTACATATTCCTATTGCATTTTACAGATGAGGGTGCCTAAGGCTCAAAAGAGGTGAAGGACAAGTCAGTTGTGAAGGATTCAAACCCCAGTACTCTGGCTCCAAAGCCTGTGCTTTTCACAATTACACTGGATTGGCTTCTATGTTGACTAACATATAGCATGTTGAGCACCGTGGTAAAGTCTGATGGGCGCTCTCTGGGGAGGTAAAAGTCTGTTTCTTGGCTGAGTGACCTCAGTTTTCGCATCTGTAAAATGTTATCTGTTTCAAGAGGTAGTTGTGGGAGTCAAATAGGCTGGTAATTGGTGAAATCCCTTAAAATGGTCTGTGTCCCTCTAATGTGTGTTAGGTTTATTGTCTTTGATTACCTCCTTTGTGGCCTTGTATTGGTGAGTATGTGAGTTTTCCACTTACAGGTTGTGTATCTGCCTAGGGTCATAGAGGTGCAAAGGTGGCCATCAGCGAGTGAATCAGAAAACTGCAGACAGGCCTTAGGGGGCAGGGGACATATTTTTCTCAGGATCATTTTCTCCAGCCTGGACATAAAGGACTACAGATCCTGAAGGCATTCCCCAGAATTAGACACTAAAAGTCCCGACACTTGGTTGTAGGCTGGGAGCTAGGTCAGAAGAAAGCCTCCCTGCAGTTGAATCTCACCCAAAGACGAATACATTTCATCCTCTGTAAAATACTAGCTACTTTCATGTGATTTCCTGAATGTTTTCCTCATAGCTCAGCAGTTTCCAAAAGGAGGCTTCTATGGAATTCGATGTACTGTGATAATAGAGTCAGCCGGTGATAAAGTGACTGTGGGAAACTTTGTCTTAGACAGCACTTCACGGGTAGCTGCGCTGCGCATCTCCCAAAGGCCCCAGGGTATAATACATCTCTTTCACCACAGAACTTTATCATGGGACAGGAGTGAAGGGTCTCCTCAAAGTTGTTTGGAGGGGCAGACTTTGGCAGATGTTGCCCCAGCCTTTCATCTAGTGCTGTTTAGATGCCCCAGTCTGGCCTTCGGTGGGCAGTCAGAGCAGCGTGGTGCTGAGGAGAGCCTAGCCTCCAGGCCCGCCTCCCTTCCCATTACTTCGGAGGTATTGTTCTACGAAGAAAACTAGCAGTCTTTTCTGGAGCCATATAAATAAATACGAGGTGGTATTATTACTAACAATCGAGTATCTGCTTTCATGTAGGCATCTTGACATCTTGTGATGTTGATTGGAGCACTGGTAGCCTACCACAGGGATTCTGTTGAAATAAAATGAGAGAGAAAAAAAAATCAACGCCCAATTTTTTTTTGAAGGTCACTGAGTAGCTGTCATGAACTTAATGATTGTTAAGCCAGATAATTATTGAAGTTAACATTTTCCTGACTGCTTAACATGTGGTAGGCGTTACCTGGCTCATCTCACTGAATCCTCACTATTGCCCAATGAAGAAATTTCTATTAATTCTGCATCCTTTACAGATACAGAAATTGAGGCTTCAAGAGATTAATTCCTCCAAAGTCACGGAGTAGGTAATTGTCAAACTTTCAAAGTCAAACGCAGAGAGGGAAGGAAGGCAGCGGCTTAGGGAAGGGTGAGGGAGGGAGAGAGGAGCCTGGGACAGGAGGGCCGGTTTTGAGGATGACCCCCGAAGAGTTTGATTCGCGTCTGCGAGGAAGGGACAAGGAGCAGGGTGGGTGGGGCAGGGAGACTCAGAGCAGTTTTATATGTCACTTTAATGAGGTGTTTAGCAGTAGGGAGAGGTCTTTTAGATGCTATTACCGGACAGTGACCTTTAGGACTTTTTGTGTGTCATTTGGTTAGCGCTTCATGATTTCTACAAAGGAAACAAAAAGCCAACTCCAGTTGATGGTATTAACGTGGGCATCGTAGCGGCCAGTCCCTGGATCCCCACAGTGGAGGCTGACCTCTCTCGATGTTTCGTGTCACTGGGTGGATATGTCATCGCTGTGCATCTTCTGTGTGGTTGTCATTTTTGTTTGGCTCATGGTAATGATGTTAGGGTTAATTAGCGCTCCTGACTCATTCTTTAGTCTTCTTAAGCCCAAACTGGTAAGTTTGATCTGTTGACATGGTGCTGATATCTCAGTCCTGTCATCTGAATGACAGAATTTTAATCTCATTCTGAGATGCTACTTTTGAGGTGATGTCTAACCCCATTGTATACCACTCCCAACTCGTGCCGTATTATCTCTGTACCTTATTTTTGAAAAATGTACCTGTTAACTGTAAAGTGTGACTCTAAAAAAAAAAACTGTGAAGTTACTAAAACTATTTAATTAGTCTTAGTAAATGTTAACTAACCATTCTTTTAAATATATTTTAAAACAATGGTTGGAGCAGGAATGGCCAGGCTACAGTTAGTTACCTTTCTTAGCGATCTTTGTTTCTAGCCTTCTCTGCAGACCCGGATTCTTGGCTTAGGCAAGACCCACTCTTCCAGTTTATGCGGACGCGTCCTAGGTTGGGTTGCTCGCCTTCTCTTCATCTCAGCCACAGGCAGGTTCCTCACCTCGAACATGTTGTACGAGCTCGACGCGGGGGAAGTCTGTGCCCGCCCCCCACTCTGAGCCACCATTTCATTCGCTCATGGCGGATGTGAGCCCAGGAATTGTATGAGGGGAAGATCACAAAGGGCACGCTGTGTTTATGTCTCGTCAGAATAAGATACAGTAGATTCTTGACATTTGTGAGGGATATAACCCAAGACCATTGCCAGTTCTTAACTTGAAAAAAAATCATTGTATAACATAATTCTTTCCTTCAAATTATTGAAGTGTAACTGAAAAATGCAAATGATCTCTCTAGACCTTAATGCTTAACTTGCTCGATGAGCGATCTTTGTACTGTCTGGAGCACTTATTGAAACAAACTCACACATCTTTTCTACTTATTTCCTTTTGGAGCATTGGTAGTTTTGTTCACACAGTGTGTCTGAGTCATCGTTGCGTTTGACATTTCAGTCTTTAATTATCAGAAACTTCTGTTTTGTGGCTAGGCCCTATCACTTTCATAAACGTTTCCATATTCCCCTTGTTCTGTCATCACTAGAATCAACTAGCAGTTAATTTTGTTTGTTTCGTTTCTTAAAAAGAAACAAAGTTGGGTTTTTTTATCACTTTATTTACAGTGGCCGTAGCACTCAGGCTGAGCATTCTGAGTAAGAGCATGCCTGGGCCCTGATTGGTCCCGTCCACTTGCCGTTGCCCCTCAGCTTCGTGGTATGTGATTCAGAACCGTGTCTCTGCTAAATGACAAATCGCTCGATGTCCCAGGAGCTTCAGATGTCACTCAGGAATGGCAGAAACCATAAGTAGTCTGTGAATGACAAGTATATACCATATATTTCTGATACCTAAGTTGTGGAGAAGTAAAACCTACCCTGCCTTTTCTCATCCGTCTGGCACTGATGCACTTGCATATATAAGTACCTCCTACTTAAAGCACCCGTGAACTTTGGGGAAGTTGATTTCCCTTGGTGACTTCAAGGCTATTGCTTCAGTTCTAAACTAAATATTTTCATGGGAAGACACACTGTTCATAAGATAGACTGTTCTAAATAAACATGAAACAGGATTTAAAAATAGTTTTTACTAATTTTCTTTCTTTAAAAAAAAAATGTTTAAACAGTCAACAGGTACAAAAGGATGTCCAGAGAGAAGGTTCCCTCCCACGGCTATCTTTCAGTGAACTGTTGCTCCTTCCTGGGGGCAGCCACTGTTACCGGTTTTTGACAGGTCATTGCAGAGATAGTCTGTGAAAATACGAGCAATATACACATTTATATATCTCTCCTTTTGTTTTATGGAAATCATAGCACAGTTTTTATACCTTGCATAAAATTAGTAGTATTAATGATATGTTGGAACTCTTTCTATATCAAAATGTGAAGAACTTCTTTATTTATTTATATTTTTACAATGGCATTATATGCCATATGGGTATACCACAATTGTTCTTTACTGAGGACAATTGGGTTGTCTCTAATTTTTTGATATTATAAACAGACCTGTAGTCAGTGAATACCCTCTCACATTTTCCTTTTATACATAAGTGCAAGCAACTATAGAATAAGTTTCTAGAAGTAGAATTGCTGAGTTGGAGGATATGTTCCCAGAAACTGATCTCCATGGAGGTTGTTTTAATTTATAATGCCACCATCATTATATGAGAGGGTCTGCTTCCCCATAGTCTCATAGCCTGGGATTTTGGAATGTAAGATATAAACTCATTTCACCACTGCTTAATGTTTCTAGAGTAATAGTGGGATACAGGAGGTTGGGGCTTCCAGGGATTTATTACCTGAGAGACTGAGGACATTTATCCACTAGATGTAATATCCTAAAGGAAAGGCGATTTTCACATTTGATTCGGAGATGAAAGGTGGTATAGGAGAGATACAGAGGTAATTCTGAGGACAGTGTGTTACATGTCATTTGATCTGTCCTCTAGTCCTTCTCTTGGAGGTTTAGGGCAAGAAGATTGTAAGGAAAATGATTAATAACTAAAGTGAACTGTTTCACAAAAGGGGGACTTTGAGGATGTAATACATTTGCATTGGCGCCAGTAGTGATGGTCTCGGCTTCAGTACAGCCGTCAGCCCCTTGATGACACTCCCAAAATGGGCATTGGTGGCACATTAGACATTGTCAGCCATGACACATACATTAGTGGGAATCAAAAATTGCTTTGGTGCCTTTGCTGGACATATGGACCCTAAAGCAGTTAGGGTCCTTTTGACATCAGTAATGCCTGGAGACCATTAGAATTTAGAAAAGGTTAGGAGGAAAGTGGTGGATCTTGGTTAATAACACAGAGAACACCTTATGGTACATTTTAAGGTACTTCGTTAGGAAATCACAGTATCGTTAAGAGAGTTAGGATGGGATTTTCTGAGTAAATACTGTTTGTGACTTGTATTGTGAGTGACTCTATTACCTACCTGGCTTTTATGGCCCATGGAATACAGGTTGCGTATGGGATTGTGGAATGGTGCAGGTGATTAATTAAAACATAAAACAAAGCATTTCTAAGCACTAAAATAAAAAAAATTGCTTCGCTCTTAGGAACCCAGTTTGTTGACGTGAAAGGACTTTGTATGTTTGTATGTTACTGAACAGTTTTACAGAGGATGAAAACAAGGGAGGAAGGATTAACATGTCATAGAAGAAGCAGCTTCTGTTAAAATACTACTGGTTTCTGACTCTTCTATCTGTGTAAGAGACGATAGGAAAACACCTCATCTGTCCTACTGTTCAGATTTCTTGTGATGGTGCAAGTAACCAGTGACTTCAAAATTAGATAATGGGAAAGATCACATAGAAAATATTTTTATGCTATAGTATTTTATACAAAATGTCTGCAAACCTAAGAGTGAAACAATGGATGGAAACAATTTTTATGAATTCTAGACATGTGCCCATAGACAGAGTATGACATTGCCTGTTGTGTAGTACCAATGTTACCGATCTAGCATTACCAATGTTTTGTATAACAAAAACACATTCTGAATATTTCCTAAAACAGAATGAACATTTACTACAGGTTTTGTACAGTGCTAGCTTTTAGATTTCTCCTACTTTCTATATATCCTTGTAGTCACAGACAGGATTTTGTTCTGGTAAGTTTTATAGTTTCAAGGTAGGAAAAAACCTGTTAAGGGAAAGAACAGTGAAACTTCTCTAAGGATCATTAAGGTTTTACCCAGTTTATCCACCAGGGGGAAAATTATTTTATCACTCTATTGTCTAGCAGGAAAAAGTTACCACTCCTACATCGCTTATTAAGGAAGTCAATTTCGTTGCTGATTTCTGTTTAGTGAGGTAATAGTCATAGAGAACTTAAGTGCAAATCTTAATTCACTTAGAATATTCACAATTTCTTAGATTAATTCTCCATCAAACCTTCACGTCCTAGTTCCTGTTTTAAGGATTGTCTTAATTATAGTGAAATCTAATGGGTCTTCAAATTAAGATTGGATGAATTTTGAAATGATCAGATACGTCTGATATTTGACATTTTCTAACTTAAAGGGAAGAAAGGAGGAAAGAACATTGAAACATCTAGTAAGCTTCACAAAAGATAGCTGTAGTTCAAACAAGCACAAGTATTTTTTTCTATTGACTGTTTAAAAGTAAATGTATATTATATGTCTGAGAGACTCAAGAAATATTTTTATTATAGAACTTTTCAAGCACATACAAAACTAGTATGTAATACAAAAAACACTGTGGAGCCTTCATCATCTGACAGTCACCAACATGTTGCCAGTCATATTTCAGCACTTCACCCCTTGATTAATTTATAGGAGGTTCCCAACATTTCACTTGTCAATTTCAGTTTATATCTCTAAAGTACAGAGAAGTTCCCTTTTAAACGTACATGCCATAATCATCCATCTAAACAAAAAAACAGTAATTTTTTTGATATTATCAAACAGCCAATAGACATTTATGCTTCCCCTCTTGTCTAATCATCTTTCAAAACAAAATAGCTTAAACAGGATCCAAACAAGATTTATGAATTGTGATACATGATTTGTTAGTATGTCTCTTAAATCTCATCTAAATTTCAGATTTCCTTTTCCACCTATTTTTGTATTATTTGCCTTTTTCATGTGTATGTGGGAAAAAAACAAACTTTTATCCTTTACAGCCATGGTTTTCAGATGTTTAAGAATCTCCTTTACACTCTTAAAACATGACAGAAACCTCCAAAGAAGTACCATTTGTATGAGTTGTATCTATTATTATTTATGGTTATTTGTAATTTAAATAGGTAATTTAAACTGTTTATTTAAAAATAACAATACTGAAATATTTTAGTGTATGTTCATATAATTTTAATGAAAAATAATCATAATTCACTGAAAAAATGAGTGAGGTGGCACAGTTCTGTTTTTGCAAATCTCTCTAGATCTGGCTGGCTGGCTAAATGGAAGATTGCTGGATTCTCATGGCTTCTTCTGCATTCAGTCTTTTGGAGTTTGTTGTTTTGGTGAAAGAAGTATGTGAAGAAAATCTGCTTCATATACTAACATATCTGTGATTAGAAAAAGGGAGTCTTTTTATTTAACTGTGGTTATTCTTTGATAGTACACCAAAACTTGACAAGTGGTAGTTCTCAAAGGTCAGGTGCAATGTGCAATCTGAGGTCCTACCAGTGAGCTTTTCCTAATCTGTTGTATTGAATTCATTGGTATGTCTTGCCCTTTGATTGGACCCTTTACCACCCATGCTTAATTTTATGACATCAAGCATCGGTCATTTGGAAAACACTGCTTCACTGAGTTATGCAGATCTTGGAAATGTTGATGTTTTCATTTTGAAATATTCAAAAAATCACATTCGTGAATATCGCCACCCATCACCTTAGAGAAGAGTTTAGCTCCTGGGAAGCTGTAAAGCTCATGGTGGCAGATATAAGTTCTCCAAAATTATGATTTTTTCCCTGGAGTGCTCAAACTGTATCATTAGCAACAAATGCTGTCAGTGTTTCCCTTGATGTGACAAGCTTACTTCATTCATTTTTGACAAAATATTTCCCAAAATCCAAACCTGAATAAACATAGTTTATTCAATAAAAATGGCATTTTGTAAAAAAGCAACTTGTTCAGTGTGCATGTTGAACAGTTCACAAGTGCTTTTCCTTGGGATAATCGTGGTACGTTTGCTTTATATGTTACTTCCGATTTCATCACACGGAGTATTAAAAAGATGTATAGTTAAATATCAAGACCTAATCAAATTTATTATTTTACTTCATCAAGGACGGTCTTCAGGGGAACTTAACTTGTTTACACAGGGGAACTTACTGGTTTACTGTGAGTGCGTGGTGGTAAAGGCAGTGAAGACTGCTATACAGCTGGGTACCACTACTCCAGCAGTTTTCAGCTGCTGTTGCTTTTGAACCATCAGTGCAAATGCCAACACAGTGAAAGAGACAAACTATATATTAGTACTTTTATGAAAATAGTTTTTATTTCTTGGACCTTTTGAAAGGGTCTCAGAACTCCCCCATCGTCCATTTATCCTGCCTGTATTGTATGAGATCCATGCCAACTCTGTCTCGGGGTAACCAAATCATTGGTGAGATGAAGTTTCACTTTAGAAAGAATTATTGCTAATAGTAAAGAATGAATGATAGACTGAAACACTACCAGTTGCAATGTTTAATAAATTAATGGCTCTAGGCAACAACCATCCATGGCTACTACAAATACAAACCCAACTCCATCTACAAAGGAGTTGACAGGAAAAAATGAAATCAAACCTAATCTGATCAGGTCTATTTACAAGAAATACCAGATACAATGGAACATGTTAAATCATACCATAAAGATATAAGAAGCAAAACTCAGACCATTCCAAAATTCTTCAGCAGTATTTCTCAATGTGAGTATTATGAGCTCATGGATTTAAACATGTTTGATGTATTTCAATTCACTGCAGCTAGTATCCTTAGTTTGACAAGCAGGAGCCTCTTCAAGTTGGCTCCTAAGTTCTTTTGCTATGACCTCTGTTGCCTTTGATAACTTCTTGATATTTTGTTTGACAAGATGTTCCAGACTCATCTTGCACATTTCCTGCTGCAGAGCAGAAATCAGCTCCTCTGGGAAGGCCTAGGAGAAATGGTATTTAGAGACCACAGTCTGAGCACTAGGCTGTCATTACTGTTGATTGGTGGTTGTTTTTAGACTTTGTCAGTAGGCAAAGCTACAAAATACTCATATTTTTAAAAGATAAACTGCATCATGAATTCATACTGATATTTCCATTCAAACTTGGGACCCATCCATCTTTCACTGCTTGTCAGTGACACCAAGATAATTATTTCTTTTATCCTATACCACACAGACAACAGTCTCAAAATAATAATATTACCACTAACAACAGGGTTACAGAACACAGTTTGTTTTTTCAATTAAAAAAAAATGGAAGTTGAAAACATTATCACAGTTTATAAGGCTAGCTGAATTGGTTATTTTAACATAGCTGTATTATTGGTGTTTACTTTACATTTTGAGACTGTTTTCCCATTTCCCAAAACATCAAATTGGCAGATATTTCAACTAAATTAAATAAGTCAATTTACTGAAAGAATCATGCTGTGCATTCATTGTACTGATACAACAAACTTAATTAACAAATTTAGTGTAATGACAGTAAGTAATGGACTAGAATTTTCTTGTTCTTTTTATTATATAAATTCTGTCATTTTTGTTTACTACCATATTATAGCAAGTCTATCCCTTATCTATACCTACTCTCATTTCAATGTCAGAAAACAGAAAGACCAACTTAGAGGGCAAGGAATTCTGTTCATATACTATGATTTTTTGTTTTCAGGGAATATGCTATGAAACGATGGATCCTTTTTCTTCTTCTTCTTTTTATTTTATTTTTATTTCTTTATTTTACTTAAATTTATTTTGGTATCATTAATCTACAATTACATGTGCAATATTATGGTTATTAAACTACCCCCTTCATCAGGTCCCCCCACCAACCCCATTACAGTCACTGTCCATCAGCGTAGTGAGATGCTATAGAATCACTACTTGTCTTCTCTGTGTTGTACAGCCCTCCCCATGCCCCCCCAACATTATGTCTGCTAATCTTAATGCCCCTTTTCCCCCTTATCCCTCCCTTCCCACCCATCTTCCACAGTCCCTTTCCCTTTGGTAACTATTAGTCCATTCTTGGGTTCTGTGAGTCTGCTGCTGTTTGGTTCCTTCAGTTTTTTTCTTTGTTCTTATACTCCACATATGAGTGAAATCATTTGATACTTGTCTTTTTCGGCTTGGCTTATTCCACTGAGCATAATACCCTCTAGCTCCATCCATGTTGTTGCAAATGGTAGGATTTATTTTCTTCTTATGGCTGTATAATATTCCATTGTGTATATGTACCACATCTTCTTTATCCATTCATCTACTGATGGAAACTTAGGTTGCTTCCATTTCTTGGCTATTGTAAATAGTGCTGCAATAAACATAGGTGTGCATCTGTCTTTTTGAAACTGGGCTGCTGCATTCTTAGGGTAAATTCCTAGGAGTGGGATTCTTGGGTCAAATGGTATTTCGATTTTGAGTTTTTTCAGGAACCTCCTTACTGCTTCCCACAATGGTTGAACTAATTTACATTCCCACCAGCAGTGTAGGAGGGTTCCCTTTTCTCCACATCCTTGCCAACATTTGTTGTTGTTTGTGTTTTGAATGTTGGCCATCCTCACTGGTGTGAGGTGATATCTCATTGTGGTTTTAATCTGCATTTCTCTGATGATTAGCGATGTGGAGCATCTTTTCATGTGCCTGTTGGCCATCTGAATTTCTTCTTTGGAGAAGTGTCTATTCATGTCCTCTGCCCATTTCTTATTTGGATTATTTGTTTTTTGTTTGTTAAGGTGCGTGAGTTCTTTATGTATTTTGGATGTCAACCCTTTATTGGATACATCATTTATGAATATATTCTCCCATACTGTAGGATGTCTTTTTGTTCTACTGATGGTGTCCTTTGCTGTACAGAAGCTTTTCAGATTGATATAGTCCCACTTGTTCATTTTTGCTTTTGTTTCCCTTGCCTGGGGAGATATGTTCATGAAGAAGTCGCTCATGTTTATGTCCAAGAGATTTTTGCCTATGTTTTCTTCTAAGAGTTTTATGGTTTCATGACGTACATTCAGGTCTTTGATCCACATTGAATTTATCTTTGTGTATGGGGTTAGACAGTAGTCCAGTTTCATTCTCTTACATGTAGCTGTCCAGTTTTTCCAACCCCAGCTGCTGAAGAGGCTGTCATCTCCCCATTTTATATCCAAGGCTCCTTATCAAATATTAATTGACTGTATATGTTTGGGTTAATGTTTGGATTTTCTATTCTGTTCCACTGGTCTGTGGGTCTGTTTTGTGCCAATACCAAATTGTCTTGATTACTGTGGCTTTGTAGTAGAGCTTGAAGTCAGGGAGCGTAATTCCCCCTGTTTGATTCCTCCTTCTCAGAATTGCTTTGGCTATTCGGGGTCTTTTGTGGTTCCATATGAATTTTAGAATTATTTGTTCCAGTTCATTGAGGAAAGCTGTTGGTAGTTTGATAGGGATTGCGTTGAATCTGTAGATTGCTTTAGGTAGTATAGCCATTTTGACAATATTTATTCTTCCTAGCCAAGAGCATGGGATGAATTTCCATTTGTTAGTGTCCTCTTTAATTTCTCTTAGGAGGGTCTTGTAGTTTTCAGAGTACAGGTCTTTCACTTCCTTCATTAGGTTTATTCCAAGGTATTTTATTCTTTTTGATGCAATTGCGAATGGAATTATTTTTCTGATTTCTCTTTCTGTTAGTTCATTGTTAGTGTATAGGAAAACAACAGATTTCTGTGTGTTAATTTTGTATCCTGCAACTTTGCTGAATTCATATATTAGTTCTAGTAGTTTTGAAGTGGAGTCTTTACCTTTTTCTTTTTAATAATAGAAAAAGTTTACTGTGACACTTAATTTAAATAATTGTATTAATATTTTTCTTCTGTGATTTACCATGGATTATACTAGAAACAAATGTTAGTGATGTTTTTGAAGCAATTATTTTTAGATCTATGGATATATGGGGTATTGTGATCAAGAAAATTATGTAAGTAAGAGAAACTGAAGTAATGACACTGCAATAAAAACTGATTTGTATGTGTAATATTTAGTGATAATGCCTTTTTCCCACTTCTAGGTTAAAAAATAAATCATGACTGAATCTGCCTCTAGCACAAGTGGTCAAGAGTTTGATGTATTTAGTGTTATGGACTGGAAAGATGGAGTAGGTACATTACCAGGAAGTGACTTAAAGGTATGTTATCCTTTTTACATAAATTATATATGTGTACATCTGTGTGTGTGCTCATTAAAGTAAATCTGAATACATACAACACCATTAAAAGCATTCAGCATATTGTAGGTTTTATATGGTGTTTAGACCTCTAAAGTTAATTTTCAAGATGATTTGAGGTGCTGATGGGTTGGCAGAAGCCTTTGTCACTTGGGGTAGGGAGCTAAGGAATATTTTGGAAGTATGTGCTCATCTTGCAGAAATTGAGTTATGGCTTCAAGGAGGATTATCTAGTTTTGACTCTATCACGAAGTCTAATAAATACAGAAATGGTAAGCTTAGAAAACCTTGCTTCAAGTATTTTTTAGTAATGTGCTTTGTAATATAGAGTAACTTACCACCCTCCTTGTGCCCTAGTTTTCTCATTGAAAAACTGGCTAATGTTATTGTATATCAACTGTACTTCAACTAAAAATAACAAATAAGTAAATACATAAAAACTGGATAATGTTAAAATATTGAATAAACAGGACTGTTCTTCTAAATTATTTATACTCTAAATAGGGATTTTTATATAATCACCTGTTCAAAAGCTGGCCCTTTCTATAAACCACAAACTGTGTATAGATGAGAACTTTCTTCAGAGAGCAATGCCTCAATCTGCTCCTTTTCTGTGTAGTTATGATCCTTCCCCTTTTCTCTAGTCCTACACCTGCTCCAGGACCACATCTGCTGAAACATGGTTATGCAAGCATCCGTCTGCGAAGGCAACCACCCCCACCTCTCATTTCTAATTTGCTTTTGCTCTGATCGTTTCTCTGGGACCTTGAACCTGTGTGTGGCCCCTTAGACTTTGTATCTGTACTTGGTCACTCGGGTGTTTGAACTTCCGATCTCCCTAACTGGCTCTCAGTTGGCTTGCTTCTCTCCAGTGTGTGGTGTTCTGGCCTGTCTTGAATAGAAATTCTTGCCCCTTAATGTTGGCTTCTTGGAATCCAGTCCCTTTTAGTGGCCACTTAACAAGTATCTCAGCCAAGCTTGTCCTAGTTCATTCTCAGTGGTAAGAGATAGACATCTGTTGTTAGAAAAATACTTAGATTTTAGTGGGTTAAGTTTAATTAAGTGCAATGTGCCAACATATCTATCCGAGTTTAGCTGAGCAAAAATATTTCAGTGAGGTTTAGTGAAATCTGAAGAGGATATTTGGTTTTTCATTTTAGTTCTCTGTGACCTTGAGCAAGTCAGTCAGTCTCCTTGGGCCAATTTCTTCTCTGGTAAAATAAGGAATCGAATACTAAGGATTTTATCTGCTCTAACATTCTCCAAATGTTCATCTGGATTATATATGATGGAAATAGAGCACTGAAAGTTTTGAGAAAGAAAAACTGCTTCTAGACTCTGATAATGTCAGCCACATTAGCTATACGAGCTTTGTCAAGTTATTTAAATCCTCTGAGTTTCAGAATCTTTATCTGTAAAATGGGGATATAGGATCTATGTCAGAAGGTGGTTCTGAGGATTAAAAAAAATAGTATCTGTAATACACTTAAAGAATTGTATTTTTTCTGGTTTTGTGATTTATTATGTAAACTGCTTTTTTTCCTTGGTTGCTTCATTCCCTTATTTTCCTTGTATGTTTTTATCCCTTTTCTTCTCAGTGCTTTGTTCAGTTAGATTTTGACAAGTAGAGTGAAGTATCCACCCCAAATTACATTGCCTGGAGGTTTTCTAAGAATGGATTTTAGGAATTGTTACTTTTATTAAGGTGATCAAGTAATTAAGCCTTTTAGTGAATATTATAATCTGGGTTATTTTCTTTCTTTTTTTTTATTGACATATAGTTGATATACAATCTTTTATTAGTTTCAAGTATACAACATAATGGCTCAGCAGTTACCCATATTACTAAATCCTCACCCCCACTAGTGCAGTTACTATCTGTCAACACAGGAAGATGTTACAGAATCATTGGCTGTATTCTCCATGCTGTACTACCATCCCTGTGACCACTTTATATTATGATTGAGAATTTTTGTGCCCCTTTATCCCCCTTACCCTTCCCTGCCACCCACCTAACCCTTCCCACATGGTAACCACCAGTCACTTCTCAGTGACTATGAGTCTAAGATGTGGTTCATATACATGATTAGAATATTATTCAGCCACAAAAAATAAAGGAATCCTACCATTTGTGTCAACATGGGTGGACCTAGAGGGTATTATGCTAAGTGAAAAAAGCCATGTGGAGAAAGACAAATACTATATTTCCATAAATATACTTATTTATGGAATCTAAAAATAAAACAAAACAAAATAATTGGGGTTATTTTATTTGACTTTTAGACAAATCTAAATCCTATGTAATTGCTATGTATCCAGTTCACATTATGCATTGCAGGCAGTGTGATACCTCACTTAAAATTTTATTTTATTTATTTTATTTTTATGTATTTAATTTATTTTTTATTAAGGTGTCATTGTACAATCTTACGTTCAGGTGTCACATGAGCAACATTGTGGTTACTAGAATCCCCCCATTATCAAGTCCCCACCACATACCCCATTACAGTCACTGTCCATCAGCACAGTGAGATGCTGTAGAGTCACTACTTGTCTTCTTAAAATTATTATACACTTTATAACCCTTTTTGTCCAAGGAGAATCAGACTAGCTAGTTGATTATATTGCCTAAGATTTCTGATTCACTTGCTCCTAATATTATATTAGAGTTGCTTAAGAGCTCTAATTGAGAAATTGATTTTTCACAAAATTAAGATATTAGAACTTTGAACAAATCATGAAATTTACTCACTCACATCACATTTTGTCTATTTTATACTACTGAAGCTTCTTCTTTTTTTTATTTTTAATGGGCATAGGTATGTGGATTTCCCAGTAAATGATGTGCTATCCTAAGACAGCTCCTAAAGTTAATGTAGCAAATACAGTAAGCTAATATATGTCAGCCAATTTCTTATCATGGGAACAGGTTTTTATATCCTTCAGCTTATTGCCATTTTAAAAGAACTTTTCTCTGTAAAACCTCAAGATGTGGCCAATCAAGTTATGTCACTCTTTTGCTTAAAATCCTTTAACAGTTCTGTATTTTTCATGGTAAAGTTCACACCCTTTAAGTTTACCACAAATGTTTTTGGTGGTCTGGCCCCTACTTTCCTCTCCAGCTGCATCTCATTCACTGCCACCCTGTTTCTTTTCCAAAAGCCCAATTAGCTAGTTGAAGCCTTCACATCTTGTTCCCTTTTTTACTATTCCCTGTCGCTGGAATCTCCTTGCCCCTCCACCCTAAGGGCTAACCAACCCTCATGTAAAACAGAGTGCAAGAACTCCTTGTTTGAGTGCACCAATAGAAAGAGTAGAAAATTATTCTCTAATTCTCATTATTCACTTTACCTGCATCTTTTTATTTAATCCTCTTACTAACCCTTTTGAGGTAGTTTCTATCACTTTTGTCAGCTTACAGATGGAGAAACTGAGGCCCAGGCTGGTTAAGTCATTTGCGTAAGGTCCAATAGTTAGTTATTGGCAGGACTGGATCTTAAAACCAGGGTTTTCTTAAATTAAAATTGGTTCTCTTAATCACTGCTATACGACAGTCTAAAGAGGGAAAACGTTTTCGTATCAAAATAGGCAGAGGAAAACATTAGAGCAGTTTAAAGGGGGCGTTATTTTAGCTGGAGGGATCAGGGAGGCTTTGGGAAGCAGATGTCACGTGAGCTTCAGGTGCCTGAGTAAAGGTCAGTGTGTGTGTGAAGACTCTCAAGGTCAGGGACAGGAGGAGGGAGGGCGCACGGCATCCAGAGGACGGACTAGCATAAGAAGGTGCGGCCAGTGTCCGCTGGCCCTCTTGAAAATGATGCAGTCATTAACAAGACATTTTTGCCTTGGAAACTTTATTCTTGCTTACTTTTTACTTTAAAAATACAGATTAGCATTTGTAGATTAATTCATCTCAGTGCCAGTCGTAAGAACAGGTGGCCAGTAAGTAGTGGTGGGAAGGTGTGTGGTCGGGCTCCCTGCTCCTGAGCAATTTCTCTACCTTAACTTGTAGGGGTGTCTGACATTTGTTTAGAGAATTATTCCTCTGGAGCATGAGGATTTGGTCTTTTGAAGTCCCTCAGTAAAATGCAGATACACTCCTGAGAGTGATAAAATTGTATCTAGTAAAAAATAGTTGCCACTTAACTAAGAGCGAGGCCCTGTAGTAGAGATGCAGAAACCCAACTGGAAAATTCACTGTACTCTTAGTGCATGATTTTGCTTTGTCTTGATTAATGTTTACAACAGTTTAGTTGCCAAATATCTTTGCTCTTAAAACAGATTGGCAAGTAGAGCTCACACTTCAACACTGAAAGTAATAAAAATAGTCACCTCAGCAGTGTGTTTTAATGATCTATTGTTAAAGCTAGGCAATAATAGGCAAAATGTACCCTGCCTCTATACAGGCAAAAATAAAGAGAATTAAATCAATTAAAATTAGTTCAAGCCAAGGCAAACAAACAAATGAAACCTTTGCCATCCCTTACATATATATTTCTGGCAGAATTGTTTTCTGACTGACTTGGATGTATCCACTAACACAAAAGTTACAAGGTCAGCTAATTGTGTTTGATTTGCTTAGTAAATCCCTTCTGTAAAGTTTATAATTTTGATATTCTTGGTTGTAGAATGGAGTCTCTTGCTACATTTTTATACTGCTTTTTAGGTGGCTAGGTTAAAAGAACCAGTAACTCTAAAAAAAGAAATAAAAGTAATTATGTCAAGTTTCCATGGTTCCAGAACCATTTATAAATTTCAGAACCTAAATGTTTTATGAGGGGAAAAAAAAATAATCAGGAAATGTGTCTGTCTTCCTGGAATTCCATCTGTGGAACTCCAGTAATGTTATCAGCACCTAACAATCTATGTCATCCAACATCTTCTACAACAATAGTAGTATTGTGGAAGACACAGTAAATCCAAATTGAGAAGCCAGGAAAAAAAAATATGTCTTTTTGCACATAATAGGATGCTTTGAAAACATTTTGAGATAAAGTAACTTTGATTAGAATAGATGTTCTTTACTTTTTCAGCGTTATAGGATGCCTTTGAGAATATGATGAAATTTATGAACACTGTCTCCAGAAAAATATATATGTGCCCATGCCATAATTTTGCATGTATTTCATGGGATTCATCCACTCTAAAGTCCATCCACAGATCCCTGGCTTACAAGCATTAACTGTGTCCCTAAATGCCATTGCATCTTTACTGGCAATAAATCTTAGGAGAAGCAAAAGATAACCGGTATTAACTGTTGTATTTTGGAAATGCAAGTTTTTAACTTTGATAGTATTTGAGCCTGAAGCTGAATAGGTCTGAATTTTTGTTTGAAGGTTCACTCAGTGGTGTTCTCTCTCTCAGTGTTTGAAGTGAAGGGTGGTTTGCAGTTTGGAAGCTTAAGCCACCGGAGACTTTCTGTGTAATGTAAATGTTTGGTGATGTTTCTCACATTTTTATTTGTGAACTAAGTATAAATTAGTGCTAACATATAATAAAAGTGAAATTAATTACTTGGACTGAATTATAAAGTTCATGACTTTTTTTTTTAATTTTCATTCAGAATTGATTTTCTAGCATACTCTTTATTACCATTAATTAATAACCATTACTGCTTGTTTTTTCTGTTCTTGCCCAGTAGATGGTACTGTCAGCTTTATTTTGAAATATGTTCTGTTTTCAGGGCCGAGCATTTTAAAATTTATTTTCTTCCAAAAAGTAAAGTTATTTTTAGCTCTTTCCCTTCCAGTTAACTTCCTGCCGCCTCCTAGACTGACATTTCTAGGTGAGCACACTAGGTACGGTGCACACACGGTTCCTGGGAACTTGTGTCTGGACTATGGAGTAGGGAGAAAACATTCTCACTTTCCTTAGCTATTTCAACTCATTCAGTCTAGAACACTTTTAATAATTGTGGATTATGTGCAGAAAATGATTTAAGGTGATGTTTTCACCTAGTGGAAAGAATAATTGTTAGTATATTTTTGCATAGGATTTTTTTTATGAGTTGCAGTCTGAATCTAGTTTGGTAAAATAAATCATAGTCTATTGGCATGGTGACCAGATTGATTTTTTGAATTGGGAAAGGAAAGGCCTTATTTAAATAAGTTGTATTTGCATGCTCATATATTTCAGTGAAAGATTTAAACCCTAAGGAAAAAAATTGATAATCCTTTTCAATTGTGAACTTTCTAGCTCTTAATCACCTGTTAAAATTAGTGGATTCTTAATGTCATTCTAGTTTTTGGAAAAATAGAACAAAAACAGAAAAGTTTGAATTTCATAAATATGAAAGTAAACGCAGCTGTTTCAGTGAACGAGGCCCCTACACACAGGTAGTGGGTAAACCCTCCGCACGCGTGACACGACCGGGCTGTTGTGGAAATAGCCTGTTGGCTTGAAGCTTGTCGTAGAGTGAGAGGAAATTTTCAGTATTTGGAGTCAAAATGTCCATGAAATCAAAATGCCCTTATTTTTCAGTGGTAAAATTGGTCTGCAGCAAGTAGACTTATTGAGACCTCATAGATATTACCAGTCATTTTGGAGAGTTGGAGGTGAATATGAATATACTGAGGAATTCTGAAGAGCAGTAAAAGAAAGAGGACGAGTAGAGCCGGGTCAGCTGGCTCATGCTCCAGCCTTGCCTGTTCACCTCTTGGAATGTAAGGATATGGATATGCAGGTCATTTTTTCTGGAATACAGATATTCCTTCTCTTTGAACTAGATGAACTTGGGGGAGAGAAGTTGATTCCTTGAAAACAGTATTTCTCCTTTTACTAACTTTGATTATTTAACAAACAGAAATATGCAATAAGAAAAAAGTCTTAGCAAAAAAATGGTGTTTGAAATTCAGGCCCTATAAGAGCTGGTAGTTCTATAGAGAATGTAGGGCTGGTTGCTTATATATTTAAGAATACCTTGCTGCTATGTTCTATCCCCCCTTCCCTGACTTCTAAAATTAGTAACATGCAAAGAACTTATATCGGTAGAAGAAAGCTTATCTACATATGGTTGCTTAAGTTAACTTTTAAGACGTAAATAATTTGCCTAAAGACTATGTCCGCCATTAAATGATTACCACATTGAGCACTTCTGTGAATTTTGGCTCTTTCTATCGTTCTGTTGCTAGTTTCGGGTAAATGAGTTTGGCGCCCTGGAAGTCATTACAGATGAGAGTGAGATGGAAAATGTCAAAAAAGCAACAGCTACCACTACTTGGATGGTACCAACCGCACAGGAGGGTAAGAATGGGTCGTCTGCATTGTTAGTTCTTGCTTTGAGAGTTAAAATAAGAAAATCTAAGGTTTTGTGATAGCCTGGAACATTGAAAATCCTGGGTGATCTTCAAGTCACATGTTCTTAGGTAAATTTCTATAACAAAACTGGTATGGGACCAGCTTTTATATTTAAAAATTAGTATGAACTGTCTTCTTTCCTAATGCCACATCTGTAACAGCACAAGGTTAATTAGAAATTGTCAAATAAATCCATGTTATAATAGCCTACCCAGGTGATTTAGCCAAAAGCCTGCCACTTTTTTCTCATCTACTCCGATGGTTGTAACTAACACCCATATGCTGATGACTCCCAAATCTATATCTCCAGCCCCGACCTCTCCCCCGAGCTCCAGGCCCGCATTTCCACCCGCCTACTGGACATCTCCACCTGGATGTCCCACAGGTACCTCAAACTCCACGTCTGAAATGCGATTCATTTGCTATTTCTTTCTCCCCTCCCCCCAAATCTGCTCTTTCTTCTGTAACCCATATTTCAGTTGATGGTAGCGCCATCTACCCAGTAGACAAGCAGGAAATCTAGGAGTCATCCTGAATTTGTTCTCCCCCACCCCATAGCCTGTTACCCAGTCCTCTCGGGTTTAATTTCCTAAATACGTCTCAGATCTGGCCTTTTCTGCTAATGATCACTGCTGCAGTATAGGCCCCTATCAACTCTCACCTGAGCCATTGTAGATGTCTCCTAAAAAATCACTGTGCCTCTGATTTCACCTAATTTATCCTGCACACTGAAGTCAGAGGACTTATGTAGATTGCCTGTCTGACACTTTACCAATTTCTTATTGTCTCTTTAGCAAAACATAGAAAGATCCAGGTGGCACACACCTGCCTGCCTGCTTTGTCTCTTCCTTCTCTCTTCTGTTCTTCGTATGCTGTGTTCTCGCGGTGCCAGCAGCACTGAGTTCCATGCAATTCCCCCAACACGTCTTGTGGTTTCATGCTCGCTTGCCATTGCTCGTGCTTTTCCTTCTGGCTACGGTGCCATTTCTCTGTCCAGCTGGTGATTCCTCTTTGGCCTTCAAATCCCTGTTGAGGCTTTATACCAGAAAATCCTTCTCTGACCTGACCCTAGATCCAAGAAATCCCTTCTTCCTCTGTACTACTTATAGAACTTATTCATGCTTCAATTATTGCATGTATCACATTTTATTATAAATACTGGTTTTCTTGCCTATCTTCTCTTCTAGACTGTGAGCTCTTTGGGTAAGGCCTGTGCTATCATTACCAGTGTCTAGTGTAAATTGGTGCCTAATAGATGTTTGCTGAATGAATGATTAGCCTAACAATTTAGGCTAAAGGAAATAAGAGTTTCTAAATGATTTGAGTAATTATGACTCAGGAGATCTGCTACATTAAAAGTAAAATAGAGAGATGTTGATTTAGCCAAGTGAGTGAAACAAAATCACTCATCGAAAGGTTGTAAACATAGAATAACATAGATAACCACTTCTAAATTTTGTTGAGGAAACGTCTATAAAATAGGATTCTATAAATGATTTTATTTTCCCAATTTAGTGACTAATGAAATTTTCTTCATTTTACTTGAACTTTATAGAAAAAGCCTTGGTCAAGCTTTTGCTTATCTTGTCTGCAGAATATTTTTTTGTTGTGTAAATGATTTGAGTGATTCCTGCCAAGCCCATCCTCTTCTCCTCCCCAAATGCTACAGTTTGATCATTCATTCATTCAACAAACATTATTCTTCTACTGTGTTGCTAACAAAATTATTAGAAGAAAAAGTTTAAATGTAATTTGGAGTATTTTGTGTCATGGTTTTAATTTACTTTTTCTTCTTTTCATCTTCTAGTCTTTTCAGAGAAGACTGGAATGCCTTTCAGGCTGAAGGATCCAGTGAAAATAGAGGGGCTTCAATTCTGTGAGAACTGTTGTCAGTATGGCAATGTAGATGAGTGTCTTTCTGGAGGAAACTATTGCAGCCAGAATTGTGCTCGGCATATCAAAGACAAGTAGGTTTTTGCCCCCTTCCACTTATAAAACGGGTTTTAGAGTCCAAGGTCATGGTGCTTGGGAATACAGAAGCTCTCTGACATCTGTCATCCATTCATGCCTTTTTTTTCAGAGACTTTTCCTGTAGAGACATTCGGGGCCCTAATCCCATTGCTGGACCTAGTGACTTTGTCGGTTGTGCCTGACCTGAGTTTTACTGCTTAAGTCTTACCAATAGTACAATTCCTTCCTCTCTCTTTTGCACTTTTTGTTCTTGTTTTTTTTTTACATTGATTTATTTCTCCCCAGCTAAGAGTATTTAAATTTCTTGGGCTACATACACATTTTGATGATAGTGATATTTATGGAAACACAGTTTTGTTTATATCTTGGGGGTTCTTAGGTAACTCACTTAAAACTCCATGAATGAAATAAAGCTTTCACTCCTAGGGAATGAAGTGGGTGAAGCAGCCATAGTGGGCAGTGTGATGAGTCATGTTAGTACTGACCTCCAAGTGACTGAAGATCATAGACAGGGATGTCAGCTGTGACTGCTGCTGTGTGACTTTGCCATTTGGGGACAGTCTGGCCTAGTTAAGCATATCATCAAGAAAGGTGTATTCCTTGCATATAATTCTATACTACAAATAAATGACTTGATATTTATATTTTAGTGAGGTTTCCCATGTGTTTTAATCAGCACAGGCTTGGGACTTGTCTGCTCTTGTTGGCCAACTGATATTTACCGAAGATTACATTTGGCCACAAAAAAAAAAAAAAAAGAGAAAAGATTACCCATGGCCTTTTTCAGCTGGACTTGTCATTCTCAGTAATTACTATATCCTTTAAAACTGCTCTGAAGGCTAAAATACCTATAAATAGTTGAGTCTTTTATTAGTATGGATGGCAGATGTGAGAGGCAATTCTCAACTTTTTAGAACCTGTTTCATATATATAGTGTTGGTCTCCTTTTGAAATTAATATTATAAGCTACTTTCCGTTTTCTGCCTTGACAATGTCACATGTGCTAAAGGTTTGAAGAGTCCCTTAAATGCGGTATTCTAATGCCTATGTTTTTCTCCTGGTGGTTAAATATTTTTCCTTGGGAAGGTGATTTAAAAAAAATTTGCATTGATAATGAACATGTAGAAGCTTGATAGGTATGTCGCCTGTCACTGTTTTGGGTTTATAAACACCACAGAGATCAGAAGGAGGAAAGGGACACGGCAGAAGACAACGAGGAAGAAGATCCGAAGTGCAGTCGGAAGAAAAGACCAAAGCTGTCTCTGAAAGCTGACTCCAAGGAAGACGGAGAAGAGAGAGAGGATGAAATGGTCAGTATCTCTCGTGGGCCACCAGGGGATGCAGGGAAGCACTGTAAGTGGGCAGCCCCACTGTCAGACCCCGGCTCTGCAGCCGCCTGCTGACCTCACATGCCGGTCCATGACCCCGTGTTACCGTCAGCAAGTTATCTGCTCACCTTCTCTGTGTATTGCTCGACTCATCTAAAATGAGAATAATAAGTAATAGTGCCTGTTGCTCAGGGTGAAGAAGTAGGATGTCCTGGAATTTATTACTGGAGCAATGGAAAAACCTCCAGTTTTGCAAATGAATCTTAAATTCCTCTTGATAGCAAAATGCCAGTCCCATTTTGGTAAATTGTAGACAGATCTCATCAAACTATGGGAGTAGGTAGACAATGACAGAGAAATATCAGGTATATTAGGGGAAAACTAATTCAAAATATGCTAATTGAAATTAATTCAAAATACACTAAATAAATATCTCACTCCTAAAGTACGTATTAATGGTTCTATATGCAAAGAGACCTTTGAGGTCTTAACATTTCCCTTAAGATCAATATTGAGTAGTGATTATTTGCTAGTCACTATTCTAGGAGCTGGGAATGGAGGGACAAATAAGACTTCAGAGGACAGGGTCTATCAGGGACGTTACATTCTTCTTAAGGGGGCATAAAATAAACAGGAGAAATGTCAACCTGTGATAAATGCTGTGCTGAGAATTACAAAACGGATTAGGATTGTCCGACTGCTTTCAGTTAAGTCTCCCAGAAAAGGTAACATAAACAGTATCATCTGAATGATCAGAGTGAGGAGCCCTCTATGTGGTGGAGTGGCTGGGGAAAAGTCCCTAAGGTTAAGAACATGGGTAGCATGTTTGAGTAAAAAAAGTCAATATAGTTGCGTCTTGTGTATTAGGGAAGAGTGCAGTAAGATGAGCTGGTCAGGTCCAGGCCACATAGGGCTTTATGGTAAACCAGAGTCACTGATTTTAATTTTATCTTCAGTGTGTGAAGAGAAACCACTGAGAAGTTGAAGGCAAGGGAATACTTTGGTACGATTTATGTTTTAAAATGCTAGTTCTGTCTTTGACATGTGAGAGCGAGAGTAGATCAGGGAAACTGTTGGGAGTTTATTGCAGTAGGACTAGCTAAGAGGGTTGTGTATGGTAAAGTCACTGAATTTGGGATAGATGTAGGGGGTAGGATCAGAGGTCTGAGGGAAAGAGAATTAGGGATAACTTAGATTTTTGGCTTGAACAATAGACTGGCTGATGATGCCACTTGTTGAAAATGAGAGGACAAGACTTGAGCATATAATCTAGAGTCGTTTGACATCGTGAGCTTGAGATGCTTATAAGACAGCCAAGTGAGGATTCCCAGGAGGCGGTGGGAAGAGGTCAGGTCTGGAGAGGCGGACCGGGCATATTTGGCAGGCCGATGATTACCAAAACCTGGGGAGAGTGACTGAGAAGGGCACTGGCTTGAGGAGACATCAGCAAAGGACTGAGGAAGAGGGGCCAGTGAGTGTGAGGAGAATCATGACAGAAAGGCCAAGGAGCTAAGAGGAGACAGTGCTTCCCGGAGGCTGGAGCAGTGTCTGTGCCATTCCAGAGTGTCATTCTTGGAGATGTTTTTATTTTGTAATGACCTCAGGCCAAAAGCAGCACTGTGCTCAAGTGACCCATATTCTTTTTTTTTCTTAAAACTTTTAAGTGAAATTGAAGAAAAGTACAAAAAAAATAATGCTTTCTGACAGCTCTCCATCTTTTCATTGGTGCCAATTTCATGAACTTTAAAAATTCATAATTTTCCTTTCTTATTGCAGGAAAACAAACAAGATGGAAGAATCCTGAGGGGTTCGCAGAGAGCCCGAAGGAAAAGACGAGGTGATCCGGCTGTATTAAAGCAGGGTGGGTTGATGCAAGAAAGGTTTTCCTTGTAACTTTGAGAAATAGAAACTGTTTGACACAGGTAGACATTTTAGTCTTAATTGTAATGCCCCCTAGGGCAGTTAAAGCATTGCTTTGGGTTTTACTTTGATT
Organism: Phataginus tricuspis; assembly: GCA_029783875.1. Taxonomy (NCBI): domain Eukaryota; kingdom Metazoa; phylum Chordata; class Mammalia; order Pholidota; family Manidae; genus Phataginus; species Phataginus tricuspis. The sequence goes on from JAQQAC010008864.1 coordinate 17,045,178, forward strand.
GACTATTGTCAATGAAAATGAGGGTTTTGAAGTAGATAAGGGAAAAAATGGAAATTAATAACTTTGGAATAGTGTCAGGGCAAATAAAAACATCTTCCTTTATTTTTCCATCAAGTAAGTTTCTTCTGCTTCACACTTTTACTGAAAGCTGTGTTCTTGTTCATTTCCTAATATTGTAAGTTTTTAATGTTTCTTCTCAAAGCACAGCCTCCTGACATGGTACCTTTTTTTATTGTCATTGTTCCTCAGGCAATGCTTGATTCTCTGGGGAATCCAGTCCTCAGGTCCTTCATTTAACACTGGACTGGCTGAACTTCCCACCTTACTCAGCACGGATCTTAGGTCATTCCCTCAGTGTCCTCTGCTGGGCTGTATTTGCAGGACCTGCCCCATCTGCCTGGCCAGCCCCTCCTGTTGGGTCTCTCCATGCCGCTCAGCCCCCTGCCGACCCGCCCAGCAGTGTTGTCCCCACACAGAGGGCCGTGAGCCCAGGGTGCCTCTTTAGTGCTTGGATGTATTCCTCGATTGTTCATCTCATCATTCCTCAAAAAGAGTTTGAACTGTTCCTATCTGCCTCTAGCACACAGCCTTTTACATTCTTGGGTAGATGACCATGTATTTTGATGTCACTGAGATTAAAGGGAATAAATTTCTGAAGGTTCTGCTTCAAAACCTTCTTTCATCTTTCTCTCCTTCCTCCTGTCTTCTCTCAGGGCCCTGGCTCTTCTGACACCTTATTCCTTCAGTCAGTTTTCTCCCTTAGGTTTTTGGATTTCTCTTTTCATTATGAACTGTATCTTAAAATTTCATTCCCAAAATACCTTTCCCCCAGTTTTGCTACCCATCAAGCTAGTATCCTCTTCCTTTCATTTCCATCATTTGTCAAAGTAATTCAAAATAAAATTGATACTAGCTGACCTCATATCTTTATCACTTACATTTTCTTTCACTGCTCAAAGTCTGGCCCTCACTATATTGACCACTTCCGCCTACCCGTTTCCTCCCAGATTAGCACCATTCCCGGCTTTTTCTCAGTTCTCACCTTCCTGATCTCTGAGGAAAAGTTTTGGAGCATCCTGCTTCAAGAAGTGTTCCCTTCTTGGAGCTTCCATGATACCGGTCTGTCTTGGTTTCCTGCTGTGTCTTCTTCATTTACTCTGAGTTCTTCTCCTTTTTTTCCTACTGTCCTAACTCTGTGTTACCCCAGTTCACTTCTCGCCTCCTGCTTCTCTGGAAGAGACTGAGAAGTACTCGCCCCAGAAGTGAGAGAAGAGCCATGTGCACTGGTGCTTAGGGAAGCGAGAGTTCATAGGGTACATGTCGCATATTTTAGATTTCGAAATTTTCTCATTTCAGTCTCACATGCTTTTCAGGTTTGCCTCCTAAAGGAAAGAAAGCTTGGTGTTGGGCTTCCTACCTGGAGGAGGAAAAAGCTGTGGCAGTGCCAGCAAAGCTGTTCAAGGAGGTATGGGCCCTTGGAGAAGTCGTGTCTGTAGAGGCAAAGGACCTGGAATACTGATCTGAAATTAGTATTGTCATTTCCGTTGTCTGTTTAGGAATTGTGACTTGCAATAATTTCTCAAGCATACTTTTTTTCATGAGCGTAATTATGTGGGAGGGGTACCCCGAGGGCAGCTATCACTAATATATTCACAATCCCCTTGTGCCGCGTGCCTGGACACACACCGGGACAGACAAGCTCTTTTCTCTCAACATTTCCCAGGCTTTCAATCATTAATTTTTAAGAGGGATACTTGTACTGCTGAAAAGCTAGTAGATGCAAAAACTGGCATGAAACTTAATGCCAACATCATGGCTTTGGGAGAATAAAAATGAGTTACTGAGGTTTACATAATTTCACAACAAAAATCTAAAGCAAGTTACTAAATTATTAACTCTAATGAAGACTATCATAACTGATTTAAAATCAGTTAAAAGTATAGACAGCAAGCATAGTTAGGAGTGGAGCTACCCCTGGGCTAAAACTGGGGTCAGTGAACTTTCTATAAAGGGTCAGATAGTAAACACTGTAGGCTTCGTAGGACCTTTGGTCTTAGTTGCAAACGAAAGCAGCCACAGACAGAACATGTAAGTGAGAGGACATGGCTGTATTCCAGCAAGACTTCATTCACAAAGGCAGGCGTTGGGCTAGGTTTGACCATAATCTATAGTTTCTTGACCCTGGTTTAAATTATTTAATTATACTTAATCGTGGTATGTATAATAACTCAGCTGTCAATACTTTGTTATATATACATGAACAAAGGGAGTTTTTACAAAGTGATGAATAGGAAATGTCAGGGTCTACATTAAGAATAATTCAGACATAATAGTAATTACATGTAAACTTGTCTATATAATTGTTTTCTGTAACTTTGGTCCTTTGCAAAATAGACTTTTTAGCATTTAAAAAAAAGTTTAATGTAGCTAATTACTTGAACCAATAACACATTCATGTAATTCAAAATGAAAAAGTACCAGAAGAACATGAAGTGTGTGTGCCCTTCAGTATGGTAGTACCTCCTAAGAAATGTTGCCTCTCATCAGTTCTCATATTCCCTGCCTAGGAAATCATCTGCACACATAAGCGATATGTAAACACACACACAGCTTTCCTGCCTGTTTTAAGCCCAGTGATGGCATATGCTGCACGTGCTGCTTTGGACTTTGCTTTTTTCTTTAATTTAGTTGGAAAATCATTCCATCTCAGTTCATTGTTTCCATCACCATTCTTTTATATTAATGTATGATATCCCATCTTATGTCTGTTCCATAATAACTAAGAGCTGTTTCCTATTGGGTGACATATACATCAATATATGACAAGTAGAATGACATATTGACATATATGACATACATATATGGGGATGTTTATATAGATACACACTTACAAATATTTTGCCATATAAATGTTTTAGTGAATAACTAAACACCTGTCATTCTGCACATGGGTGGGCACCTCTGTTAGATAATTTCCTAGGATTAGAATTGTTGAGTCTAAAGAAATGTTCTTTTTTCAGTACCATGAAATCGCTAGAGGTCCCAGCGCATATCCCTGCTAGTGATGCGTGTCTGTGTCTGTGGCCCTTCTTCCTAGAGCCCTGCCAACACCGTGTTACCAACCTTTTTTATCTTAACCAAAACCAACCAGAGAAGTGAAATATACTTTAGTGTAATTTTACAAGGGTGATGTTGAGCATCTTTTCAAATACATGACATATTTAAATTCCTTTTCTGTGAACCTGTTTATAATCTTTGTCCATTTTCCATTGGATTATGAGGTGATCCTTACCTTTGGATTTTTAAGAGTTATTTATGTATTTGGTTAAATAGTCCTTATTTAAGAATGGTAACTATTTACATTTTTAAGTCGGCCTTTAGGATATAATACTAAAACTGCTGTCATTTTGCATTTCAGTATCAGTCATTTCCATATAACAAAAACGGGTTTAAAGTCGGCATGAAATTAGAAGGTGTGGACCCCGAGCACCAGTCTGCGTGCTGTGTCCTCACTGTGGCCGAGGTAAGCTCTGCCTCGTCTTTATTTTCTAAATAAAGTCGTGATTAAGGGGCTTCAGAATGAGGAAGCATGCCATTCACTGAGTGTCTACTTCATGCCAGGTACGATGTTCAGTGTTGGGTGTGTCACCTCATTTGGTCTCCCCAAGAATACTGCACAGGGCATGTTTTTTCTTCCCTGTTCTGTAGATGAAGGGCAGAGGTCAGGTGCGTCTACAAGGCCGCACACTGCAGGGTAGTAAAGCCAGGATCGGCCCAGCTCCATGTGACTCCATAGCTTTTGCTATACCACGTTCTCTAACACAAGGAACAGATCAATATATATATTTATTTTTTAGTATTTCAAGGCATTTCTGGAATTTTTCAGGAAACATTGTCCAAGTCAGTTATATATATATCATAGTCCAGAAAAGTACTGAGAATACTTTGAATTTAGTTTTTCCTCCTGTGCTAGTCTCTGTGTTGCCCCCTTCCTTGAGCCAGGGGTACATATCTTTATTCCCCTGAAAAGAACAAGATGATCTTGTTTGTTAGCTTTAGTTATCATAGTATTCTTTTAGTGACTTAATGAACTTGTGAGAAGCTTGCCTCCAACAGAACACAGTAACATTTGATAGTTGGGTGATGACAATCACAGAAAGTAATAACACACAGTTATAGGGTAAGTACCTGAGCTAAGTGCTTTCCATATATTAGCTCGGGTAAGTTCTCAAAACAATTGAGTTTTGTGAAAGCATTGTGAGGAAACAGATTCAGTAAGTGTAGACTACTTCTGAGAAGTTTAGTGTGAGAGAGAAGGGGACCTTTTAAGGTGTATGTATGTGTGTGCTCCAACTCTTGATTTTAAGGACATTTATTTTAGTTTGTCTCGCTTATTATTGTGACAGTAATGTTTGCTCATCACAAAAACTTAAACTAGTATCTATCCCACCCACTGTTTCCCTTATTGCATATCCCTCATAAGCCCTTAATGAGTTTACTCTGTTCCCTCCAAATATTTTCTCTGCATGTACAAATATGTGCGTGTATGTTTTTCTTTCTTTTTTTTACATATAAATGGTGTAACACATAATGTTCTGCTGCTTGCTTTTCTTAGAATGTATCTTATATGCACATAATATTTTTAACCATTGGGTAGTATTCCATTTCACTGAATTGCTGTAATTCATTGAATTGCTCTCATATCGATGAACAACTGCGTGGTCCTCACCTCCTCATTAGTCGTACAAACGGTGGCCCTGTGAGCACTGTAACTGACGCGGAAATTGTCGATGCTCGCTGCTACTCGGTGCTCCAAAGGAGTTTAGCAGTCGTTACCTTCTCACCGAGCATATATGAGAATTTGTTTGCCTAAGCCTGAGAGATAGTCTTTACTATTCTTTTTCCTCCCTCCCTCCCTTCCTTTTTTTTTTTTTTTGACAATGGGAAGAGACTGGAGAGTGTTTGTATTCCAAAGAAGCTACTAGGTGCCAGAGGATTGGAAAGTTCAGAGAGAGCAGATTACTGATAAGGAGAGGATAGGAGACAGTGGGATCCAGGGTAGGTATAAGGAGGTCCAAGACTTAGCCAGGAGGAGGCGCCTTCCTTTGGGTTCTAGTGCGGGGACAGAGGGAGGAATGGGTGTGCTTGAGCATGGGCAGGTCTGCCGGTTCGGAGGTGTACATTTGAGGGAACTTCTCTGCTATGGAAGGTAAATCGTCATCTGAGAATAGGGGTGGAGATAGAGGGATTGGTAGCTGAGGGAGACGAAGGGAGATTTGAAAAGGATGTTGTGAAATGGGAGACAGGGCCACCTAGCAGGTTTGCTGCACAGCAGGGAGAGTCAGTATCAGGTACATTCGATTCTCATTTGCAGTATATTCCATAAATAGCAGAAACCACTGCTCCTAGAGGAAGTACAGGACTAATAACACACTTATTAATTGTGAGCCTCTGGTCGCAACATTTTCATCAACCGATCAATATGTAACCTTGTTTATGTGTGTTACTATTTAAAGTCGTCTTACTTAGTATCTGTTGTTGAGTCATTAACATGAACTCACTGCCAGGGCTGCTCTAACTCTTGCCTCACGAAGCTCAGCTAACACACGACTTTCCCATGAGGCACATCACAGCCTTCTTGTACCGAGAACACTAGCCAGCACTTAACGCTATGCTCAGGGGCTGTGTGAAATAGCAAAATCACCAACAGAAGGCACACACGTGGAAAACGTGCCACTAAATAGACTATGCAAAGGACAGTGGGCCTGCACTTGAGATGTGAAGCAAGATAGAACATTGCCTTGTTCAGCCTCAGCCAGGAACTTGCCCATGGGTGACTCAAGTTTCTTGCCACTCTGTGCATGCATGTGTCCCCAAATACCACAGTATTATTTGGGGGTTACAAGTAAAGTTTATCAGGTAGGTGAATTCTCAAATACAGACTCTATGAATACCAAGGATTGACTGTATGTCATTTTTTCCCCTCAGCACCAGTCCCTAGACCAGGTATTGGTGTAGACTTGATGGGTACTTGGTTTAATGGAATTTTCTTAGGCATGTGTTTGGAGAACAACATCAGGGTAATGATTTAAAAATGTTGGCAAGGAAATGTTTTAAGTGATTGCTGAGGAAGGCAGGTCTGGGGTAAGGGGGGTGCTAGGGAGAAAGTAGAACAATCAATGTGAGATGCTAGAGTTTTCACTGAGATTGGGGAGAAGTGTTTTGGGAGTGACTGGCTTAGCAAACTGAGTTAGGAGGATGTCTTCCTTGAGTTGGGTATTTTAATTTAATGGTTGAGAGGCAGTGCAAATTCTGATGGGACAAGATCCACAGGAGAAAGAGTATGAAGTGGACAGGAAATGCAGGGAGCAAAGGACCCAGGGTATTGGATGAGCCCTCCATGTGCACGGTGGACGTGCTCAGGTTGGAGAGGAAGAGAGCAGGCCGGGGCTCAGCGTGTGATGAGTGCGGAGGGGCGTTTGGGAGGGTAGCAGGCGGGATGATGAGGGAGAGGGTGGGCAGCCACACGGCATGGGCCTTGAAGGAGCACATGGTAAACAGGCCTGGGCAGTCGTCCCTCCTCGGACCGGGGGGGTGATTGAGAGTGGGAGAAGGAGCGGCCCCCACTAAGGGAAGGCTGCAGAGGGATGGACTCCTAGGCCTTCGAACAAGGAGGCTGAGGCTGCAGTAGATGGTTCTCCCAAGCCTGCGGTTCCAGAGGGCACAGGGCATAGTGGGGATACTGTGTAGGGAGCAGAGGGGTGGCGATGCAAGGGGGCGGGAGCTCAGGGCACTTGACCCCGAGGGGCTGGAGGGCTTAGTGACTGCAGGAGCTTGTTTCTTAGGCGTTGCCCAGAGAGAGCTGAGTGTGAGGCAGGATGGGCTGGCCTGGCTCTGACGCTCAGAAGAGAAGCAGCCCCGAGCCTCTCAGCGCAGCGGGGCTGGGGCCGGGGCGGCTGCCGCCCTTCTTGAGAGACTGCATTTCCAGGGTCCACTCTCTGCTTTGCAGAGGAACTCTAGTCTCTCTGGGGGAAGTCAGCTCAGTTGTGTTTTTTATATATACATGTGTGTCTATATATATATATATATAGACACACATTCTAATTGGATAAAACTAATGTATAAGATAAAATATAAAAATTTCATCATTCCCTTTTGCTTCTCCCTCTCAATCCCACTTCTCAGAGGAAATCATGATCTCAGAGCTAATATAGTGGTGCATATCCTTCCAAACTTTTTTTTACTGTGAATTTACAAATATATGTATGTGTAAATATGTATATAAATGTGTGTATATAAGTGCATATTCCTATATGCATGCACAATAAAATGTACACACACAAACATACATGTAAAGCCACACATGGACTCACACACACACAGGTTTTCTCATGAGCTGACTCATCCTGCACAGGTTGTTCTGCTGCTTAAACTCTAACAGTGTATCTCAGGGAACTCCCCGTGGCGGTAACTGTCACCGCGACCTTAGGATTTTGGGACTGGTCGTTGCCCTGGTTCTGTGCTCCCATCTCCGGCAGCTTGTTCAGGCTTCTGCGGCACAGGCACTCCTGGAGCGGTTAGAGGTCTGGTGTGATGTGCAGTTCCACCTAAACACGTCTGCTGTGCTAGAGGGAAGGAGCTTGAGGGGCTGAACTTTCCTCTAAGGGCCCAAGGCTGAACCTGACCCATAAACTCATGTGACCTTTTAACTCAGAACTTCCCCGGGGGGCCCTTGAGTCAGATGGAGGGCCTGGGCATTCAGCCTGCATTATGTCCAGGGAGCCCCTACGGCATTCCAGAGAGCCTGTCTCGTCCAAGTATTAACTGGGGTGGGCCTTTCCTTCTCTCAACCCAGCTACTAGTGGAGGAAAGCTTTTAGGAGGAAAAACCCAGCTGTTAGTAGAAAACAACTGTCTTCTCTTCATGTCCCCTGGGTCTGAGTGGACATCATCATGTGTGGAGCCATGTGAGGGACAGGGAGCCGGCCTCAGCCGCGCAAAGCAGCCCACCCTGCAGGAGCTACATGCCCCGCCCTGCCTCAGGCCGCCTGCTGCCTCCCTGTCGGCTGTCCTTGGTGACCTGCGCTGGTACTGGAGAGAATGGACAGACAACATGTATACGTGGAAAATTATTCTTCACCCCATATTCGTGTGCTTTTCATGTAACTGGGGATGATGCCAGAACACTGCAGCTCTCCCCTTCCCGATATAAAAGCCTTTGTAGATTTTGTCATTTGTTCATGAAGGTACTTTGATTAACATGAGCTATATCATATTTGATGTCCATGTTAGTACACAAATATTCTGGGTGTTTTGGGGTTTGATTTGTTTTAAGCAACCAGCTTTACCTGTTTCAGGTTTGTGGATACCGGGTGAAGCTACACTTTGATGGATATTCTGATTGCTATGACTTCTGGGTAAATGCAGATGCTCTGGACATTCACCCAGTTGGCTGGTGCGAGAAGACTGGCCATAAACTCCATCCTCCAAAAGGTATTTTCACCTTTTTATTTTGTATTTTTAATTCTGTGAAAACTTGTTTTTTTACATGTTAGTTAAGAATTTTTAAGAATTTAGATTTAATAATAATTTAGATAGGCCCAAATTCAAGCTTATTTTGCATGGTGAAAAATATGTTAACTAAAGTGAAAGAAATTTAAAAAGTAGAGTCCTATTTAAGAGATAAACTATGTCCATGTACTTGTTTGAATATAAAATAATGTTTGCATGATACTTAATTTTGACTATAAATGTTAACTACAGATTTCTATTTTATATATATATGTCCCTGAAAAGACTGATTTGCAAAGTTCTAACCTGTTTACACAGCTAAGTTTATTTACTGGTATTTCAGTATATAGAAAATCTAAAGAAAATATGAATTGAACTAATAATATTTAGGAGATTGGAAAGGAGAATTTAACACTAAAAATTGGTTTATGTGCAAGTTGCACTAATAGCGATTACTTTTTTATTATTGAGTTCTTTATACTTAGTCTGACAATGATTTTGCTTGTTTTATGTTTACATAAAGATCCAAGAATAACAGGTGCCATCTCGTCAGTCCATTCCTCATGTGTTTAATAATATCTTGCTTCCTTCCTTTTCAGTTATTGCATTCAGTATCGTTTACTTGATGTCAAAGATTCAGGTTACTAGTTTGGTATTTTTGGGCCTCTATCAGGGCTGTTATTTTTAATCGACTAGCCATCATTTGGTTTTAAGGTTTTAAGTGAAAAATTAATGATAGGATGGTACTTTTAGATGGCTGAAGGATTAAACAATAACACATAGAAAAAATGAGGGTGAGAAAGAAATTGCACAAGCCTTTATATAAATCGCTCTCTTCTGTATGGTGAGTTATTAGCTGTTCCTTTCATGTGGCCTTTTGGATTTTAATGGCAGTAGAAGAGAGCACATGAACAGATAAAGGTGCTCAGTTTCCTTTTTAAAGGATTGTAGGCTTTAACATTAAGTGTGAAATTGTGAAAATTAAGGCAAGGACATTTCCATCATTGTAACATGCCAACATAACTTACTTCATAAATCTTGAATTCTTTTTCTTGTGGTGATAGGCCAAAAAGATTTTATCTGTTTTATTACTGTTTTTTCTTTCCAGCTTTCCACTTGTTCCTACAGGTTAGTCTTCCAAAATAGAATGGGTGAAGGAAAAATAAAGAATTTGATTATTCCAACTTACTAGTTTACTGCTGAGGACTAAATAACTGATAGAAAGGATATGGTAATAAAAAGAAGTTCACTTGAATATAATATGTATTTGCCTCTTTACACCTTTTCTTTATATCTGTTTTCATTCATTCAGAATAGGAAAAAAAATGCAATTTATTGGACATAGACACAGCCTGTGTATAAAACTTCATTGTTATGTCCTATGGGTTAAATTATATCTATTGAAAAAATTACTTGATCGTTTAATTTTGACCTGCTGGAGTTAATAGCTAAAAGTGGGAATGGAAACTGTGAAGTATTTTGATATTTTACTAAGTCTGTGTATATGTTCTTACAGGTTATAAAGAAGAAGAATTTAATTGGCAGGCCTATCTTAAGACATGCAAAGCTCAAGCTGCTCCCAAGTCGTTATTTGAAAATCAGAATATAGTGAGTACATCCAAAATACTTTTCTTTTCAAAAGAAATGGGTTTTGACTATTTCATAGGATAAATTACAAATGATAGCAAGAAACTATAATATGTTTTGTTCCTTTGGCAGATAGAATACGCTTATCTTAATTAAACTTTAAAATCAGCTTAAAATAATCATGAATAAATATCTATTTTATAGCCATATCACGGTCGTCAAACTTTGTTGAATGGTAGAAGGCAACACAGTACAAAACCCAGGCATAACTTACAGTCAAGGCACATAAAAAAGTTAAATTGCCTGGAACATTTCGCTGTTATTTGCACTTGTTTAGGAGTGCCTGTTTAGTGTTACACTTCATGACCTGTGTTGCCACTTTTCAGTAGATGTTCCTCTGTTGGCATCTCCGAGGAGGCCTGATATGTTACACTTTTCTTCTTTGCCTAAGCTCTGATCTAATCGGAAAGAAGAGAGAGTAAGCAGGCGGAAAACCAAAATAAAATCTTTTTAATTGATAAGGGTTCAGTCGGAGCACACGCATGACCTGTATCTGCTGGCAAATGAAGTTCTCGATTCTAAGCCCCAGAACTAAAGAATGTAGAGGCCCTTCCTGCCCAGCTCCCCAAGGCCAGGAGCACTGGACCGGGGCAGCGCCGCCCCCCGCAGGAGCAGAGCTAGCCCAGGGGACGAAGTGGAGACTGTTCTCTGTAGGCCAGCCTAGACTCTAGATCAAGACCAGTTCCTCCTTCCAGATTTGCTGGTTGGGTAACAGTAATGTTTCAGAATGGGGTTCCTTCCACACAGACATGAATATCAAGAGTAAGGAAAAATCTTCCTGCCCACTCCAAGTACCCTCCGTTTGGGAAGCGACTTCAGACAGTTGTTTTGAGCCTTTGTTTAATGGCTAAAAGATTCTCTGATTGAACTGAATGTAATCCAGGTTGAATTAGAGAACTGTCGAGGCTGTGGGGTGTGTGTGTGTAACTAATAGAGCTAATGAACAAGGTTACTATTTTAAAATATCTTAACTGAAAGGATAGCTCAATTGCTGAAATATAAATACTGTATTGTCAGTTGGTAGTCACTGTCAAGGCAGGAGGAAGGTCACTTAGGTGGAAAACTCAGTAGCCTGCTTTCCAGTTCCAAGTTTCCTAATCCCTGCCTGGTTCTCTGACGATGAGATGAATGAGTTCACTCAGGGATTTGATTAACTGCCTTAAATCAGCTTAAATTCCGTGCATTGCTAGCACACAACTTTATCTTGGGTTATGTGTTTAGTATCTAGGAGTCAATTAATTTTTCTATTTCTAGATTCCTCTGCCTCAGAATACTCAAATATTTATGGTCAGAAGTCTGATAAATAATTTCAGGACTTAAATGTATATAATAAATGTGTCTGCAGCATTAACTCCTGCTCCTTTAGTTCAGACTGTACTTATGTTGACGTGTTCAGATACACAGGGCGATCACCATTTTTGTGATGATAACTGTATAATTAAAGTGGACAGATAATTAGAATAGTGTCTGTCTAAGTCGGGACAGAAGGATCTTTTTAGAGGGGCAGAAATGACTTATAGTGTGTTGTGATTGACATAACTGATATCCAAGTACACTTCTCTGAGATTAGGGTATTTTTCCTCACAAAAGATTATAAGGAATGTTTATACTGTACTGCACCTCAAACACTAAATCTTACTGAATTTAGGATTAAATTGTTTTAGTTCCATGCCCCAGATGGCCAATAACCTATAGATTTCCTTATATTAAAGACTGTTTAGAATGTCTGTCTGTATTCAGCCAGTTCTTTGGTGCTGTTGTGAATAATATCTGCAGTGTTAAGTAAAAGTTGTAATAATTTGCAGCCTTTCATACATGAAGGTGACCTACTTTCAGTAGATTCCTCTTTTGAGAGGTCTTTTCGGAAGTGGGAGTGAACTCATACTGACTCATACATGTTTTTAACTTGATTAAATGCATATTTTGTGTGAAATAAGTTTCATTGTTAAGTCTGTAACAAGGGAAAGAAAAACAAAAAGTGAATTTATATGTGAGTAAACTTTGCCTAACTAGCATAATTGTCTAAGATGCCAAAACACATATTAAAATTAATTAGACTCTGTAAGGTTGTGGGTGTTTTAGTTTCGAGGTCCAGATAGTTAATTGGGTGTAGGAACAGGGCATTTTTTTCTTATTGCTGCTTGTTGGAAAGCAACCCCGCTGTATAACTGGTACATGAATTTTAAATTATGTGAACACAGCTAATGGATGCCAGGCCTTCAAGCAGGAGGTACAGAGAGGATGCAGGTCTTGCTGGTAAATATGTGCTTATCTCTAATTAAATCTGTATGTTTTGTAGACAGTGATCCCATCAGGCTTTCGAGTTGGAATGAAGCTTGAAGCTGTAGACAAAAAGAATCCTGCATTCATCTGTGTTGCTACGGTAACAGATATGGTGGACAATCGTTTCCTGGTGCATTTTGACAACTGGGATGAGAGCTATGACTATTGGTGAGACATTTTCCATTGCTGTGTGCTTTTTCTGATTTAGTGTTTATTCAAGTAAACCAGCTACATGGTTTAAAAATAATAATAATAATAATGCAAAGCTTATAACAAAAAATTGTGCTCAGCCCTGTTCTTTTCCATTTCAGATTTTTAACTTTTTACCTGTTCCATATGGCATATATTTTTAAATAACATCCTTTAATTCTGCTTCAAGATTTGTATTTTAATTGGCTTCCTACTATGGAGTGCAGTTACAAACCCCTATTCCCAGCATATGTTCACACATGAGTGCAATGCAGACCCCACTTTCCCTCTTATCTTGGGTGTCATCTATCAATTTTTGGAAAAATATTTCAGTCTTCCTTCATATTTTCATACCCACTAGCTAATTTCATACCCAGTAGCTGAATACAAATGTGTTCATTGAGGAATATTGTTTTTATTCGTTACAGTTTTTGGATATACTACATAAAAGTGGTAGTAGCAACATACTGTAAAATTATATACTTATAAAATACTTATAATAAAGCTATCATATTTTGATGAATCATTGAAATAATGATTTCCATATCTAATTCATGTTCATTGATCATGACAGTTCAGTCCTGGTAAGAGACATTTCTGAAATGTTTAATTCCTCATGGAGAATACGTTCAGTGAGAAAATTTTTGAGAAGTGACAGATATCATTATAAAATATGGCTGGTATTATAGTATCAGGTGAATATTAATTTATAAATGTTGCTAGATTCCAGGGAATCTTGTTTCCTGACCTTACTTTTTAGTATGCATGCATTTAAAATTTCAGTAAAGCCATCAATAATTTCCATTATTTCTCAAATCGGATTCAAGGATATTCATCAGTTTTACTTGCATTGTTTTAAAAAGGAGAGACATTGAAAGCCATTTGCTATTCAGGTTTTAGAAATACTTTCTGTTTATATTACATACGCTCTTTACAGAATTTTTTTAAAGTGTAGCCAAGTAGTTCCATGATTTCATCACATGGAGTCAGTACTTTTGAATATTTTGGTTGCTTTTTTCTGCAAAGCATAATTTTCCTCATAGGATGTCTTCTTATTCAGCTTGCAATAAAAATTTTTATTGACATTTTTATTGAAATATAGACCATTTCAAGCAGGTATAAAAGAATAATAGAGTGACCCACGTACAACCATTGTAAAACACCAGCAAGTATAAATTTATGTTCATTCTTGTTTTCTTTGTATTCCTAGTCCTGAAATTCCAACTCCAGGGTTGTTTTTGAAGCAAGTTCCAGGTGTAGCATTTTTTCTGTGTATACTTCAGTGTGTATCATTTAAAGATAGGGAGTCTTCTTTTTCAAAAATATGTTGTAAATGACATAATGTTAACATAATTATTCTCCCCAGCTGACTTTTTTTTTTTAATTCAGTGGTTTTAAATCCAAATAAGATGCACACTTTATGATTGTTTTGGTGTTTTTCTTGATCTTTAGTTTATAGATTCCTATTGTTTTGTATCATTTGCTTCTCCTTGTAACTTCTATTGAAGAAACAAAGTTGTTGTTGAGAGTCTCCCACAATCTGAATTTACTGATTAAATCCTTGGCGAATTGCTTGCCATGTTCATCTGTCCCTCCTGTTTCTTGTTAATTGGTGTTTTTTGTTTTATTTAAAATTATCCATACCTATCTTAAGTAAAGGACAGGATGAGAAAACTTTAAATTTGGAAATACTGTAAATTTGTTTTGGGTTGAACGTGTTCCTCACCTTCTGTGTCGGATGTGCTGTGATGACGGCAGCCAGTGTGATGACTAAGGTCCAGCTCTTCTAGTGATAAATGATAGTTCAAAGGGATCGTTAGAATTTGTTTTTAGAGTTACGATTCATTTTTGGGAGCACTTTTTTTATCTTTTGCTTGATTTTTTAAAGAAAGGGTAGATGTTAGTTTAAGTTACTTTTGTAGTCTTATAGGTATTAGAATGTTTTAAAAGTGTAAGTTGCTTATTTGACATGAGATACATTTCCTTTGAAAACATTCTGCTGGAAAAAAGTAATAAGGAAGTCTAGAAGAATTTGTCTTTGATACCAAATGCATAGGTAACAGGAAAGATCCTGGACTCTTTTTTAGAAAGCGCAGGAAAACAATTGATCTCTTTGAGCTTTGATTTTACACTTCCATGAACACAAACTAATTATTTTTAGAATGGAATGTACTTTAAGGATATTCTTATACTTCTTACTATTAACATGAAATCTTATTTTGTTAATTGTCAGAAAAAGAATACAGTGTGTTCTCTTTCTTGATATGTAATTAAGACACACTGAAAATTGCTTAAGTGCACTGGAATTTTTCCAGCTTATTAAATATTTTGTTCTTTGATCTTTGAATTTTGGCATAGTTTTTATCTGCAGAAATTACCTACTTAGTATGTAACTGAGGTTACAAACTGAATTGCCTTTCCCAATTTAAAATAGTTTGGAAATGAGATTTTTGTTTCCTTCAATTGGATAGTGATCTTATTTCTTTTTACCTTAGTGGGAATTTGAAAAAAATACATACCTATATCTGTGTACATATGTGGTATGACATATTTAGCTTCAATAAACATTTTTTTAAATAAAAAATATTAAAATATTTTTATTAATAAAATATTATTAAAATACAAAATATATTTTACTTATTTATATAGGAAAGTTTATATAGGATTAAAGTACTTTTTTATGAAAGGAAAATAGTATATATTAGAATAAAAATAACTTTATCTCTGGTTTCCTGTGTGTTTGGTTATTAGTAATTGGTAGCTGTTTAATTCTATCCTCTCTGTAGTCATTAGATTTTAGGAATAATCCTAAATGTCACAGAATATTGGAACTAGAAAGAACTTGAAAGGTGCAGGAAGGAAAGCCTTCACACAGGATGCCCTGACCTCCCAGCGCAGTGTGTGGCCTCTTTCCCTCACCGTCTTCTGGCTGCTTGGGGACTGGGTTCCGCAGGCTACACAATGAGGACTCACCCCTTCTCTCCTCCAGGCACTGGGAAGGAATCTTCCTAAATGTTATTGTCATATGATCTTGTTTCTTAAAAATCATAAAGGCATGACAAAGGACTTTGCTGATTGTCAGTAGAAAGACCTAGAAGGAGGAAGTTGCAGCTTCAGCCATTTTGGAATTTTTTTATTCTAATGTCCCAGTGAGACAGCTTGAAGAATCAATGGACAAATCTCTGAAACAGACAGATCTATGAAAAAGAGAAGCGTTGAGTTAGTGAATTAGAACAAACGTGGGGCTGGGCCTTCTCCTGATTTCTTTAAGGATACTACCAACTTTTTTTTTTTTTTTTTACATTTATAAATTGAGAGTGTTAGTAATTTTAGGTGTCTCTCCAAAGTAATGTTGAAAAGTTTGCAGCTTGTTAATTTCTTAGAACAGTGTCCCAGTTAACAGGTTTATCATCTGTTTAAATTTGTGAAGCACAGGTTGGTGGTGATGATGGGTTACAGAGATGAAAGCTGTCCAGGTAGCTGCGTCCACCCTGAGGGGCTCAGGGCCTGGGCAGGGAGAGAAACACAGATACCACTGTTTTGGCTGTAGTGCTTAATTATCAGAACCATCAATTGCTGCCTCTGGTGGCACATGGAGGGAAAGGCCCAGTGGGAGTTCTTGGGGAGAGCTTCCTGGAGGACATGGGATTTGAAGTGGACCACGAAGGATGTTCAGAATCGGTACTTAGATATTGGGATGGAATATTCCTGGCCAAGGAAAGTACTTGCTTGTGTTTATACCCAGGAGGGTGAACAAGGGTGTATTTGGGGAATGACAGTCAGTCTTTTTAGTAAGTGACTAACTCTTCTATGCTTTTAGTTTTTTAATTAAATCTCTTTGCAAAAGGGATTAATAATAATACCTGTCTCATCAGGTGTTGTGTTAAAACAGTTTTAAAAAGCAGAAACACAATTTGCAAAAGGTTAAAGAGATGGCTGTAAGAGACATGGAGCAGAGAAGTCTGGCTCTGAAAGTGAAAGCAAATCACTGTCTAAGGAGTCAGCAGTCCGAGGAGGGTTTTGAGCTTGACTTTAGGCTGAGGGAGGGAAGCCACCGTGAGGGGGGAGTGGAGCCCTCTGAGATTGGGTGACTGGGAACACTAAGCCCTGGAGGAGGGACTGACCTTGTGGAGAAATAAAAGCTCTTCTTTCTCATCCTGGAGAAAATGAAGAAGTGAAGGGAAAATTTGTTACTGTGGTGATAAGCAGGCATCTCCTTTATCTTTCCGCAAGTGTCACTGTGTTAGTGACAATCAGGTTTGAAGCTTGAAGCCGATTAATAATATTGAAAATGGCAACTGTCAGGAATAGGACTGGGAATGAATGAGGGATGAAAAGGAGAACTGGTGACTCAGGCTGATGAGGTTTGGGGTTCGTAGTAAACCACAGACTGATGGATGGAGGCACTGAGACTCAGCACGTGACGAGAGCCAGGTGATAAATCCGACAGTCATCAGGCGCTGGGTTCAGGCGGGGGGAGAGGCCAAGGGTCCTGTATTTCTTCCAAGAATCTAAACCATTATTGCTTGAAATGAAGACTTTGATATTTTCCTTAAGTAAGCATCTTGCAATGTTCTTGTCTGGCTCTCTGCCCAGGTCGCGGAGGCCAGCATGCGCGCATTAGCTGTGTTTAGCTGTGGCTCATAAAACCAGGAGCTCTTTCTTTTCAGTTGGAAGGCCTGGTGAAATCACTTAACCTCTTTATATGTCCATAAAGTGAGGATCTTCACATCTGCTCACTTTATCTTTGTATTATAAATATGGGTTTTTCATGATTTCTTTGATTTCTGGACCCTTTCAAAATCTACCAGTCTAGGTCTGATGGCTTTCAGCCTCCTTCATGAATAATTTACACCGCTTGGGAGAAGGACTTAAGTTTTTTTTGAAATGGACTTTGTTGGTAGTATACATAAAAACCCAAAAGATAAAGAGGAGAGGTATGGCGATTAGTGATTTGTCAAACTTCTCATCATTAGCCCTTTTTCATTATATTTCTTTTTGGTTCATTTCTGCATTTGAACACTAGATGGGACTATGAGATGACTTGTTTTACAACAGTAGCACGAAGGATTTCACAGTCATTCAACTTCTGAATGAAGTGTTTGCCTATTGAGCAAGTATAACTAAAATAGATCAAAATAAGGCCATTTCTGTATTCCCTACTGAGATGACTTTCTTGTACATTTTAAGTGGCGTCTTTGACCAATATTCAGATAATATTAAAATCTTACATAAGATTCAGACAGTACAGGAATGTGTGGCCAAGATACACCACAGTATTTTCCTTAACTGCAATTAATAGAGAAATTTAATAAAATCAAAAGAATTAGTAATGTCTGATGTTCTTACTTTAATCCACATGAGTTTGGCAGATAATGGTAAAAACTGTTCAATAGCTGTATTAAATGGAGAAGAAAAAAATTAAATATATATTTCTCTTTTTAAATTTTTAATGAGACCTGTATGAATTAATGCCTTTCCCTAAAATAAAATGAGGGTTTCTCTGAAATAAAGTGAAGGCATCATTAGAAATATCCATAACCTGACGACTGTCTGGGAAAACAGTAGTATAGCTGGAAGTAGAGCCCCAGAGCTTTATGTATGTAATGTACAGCAGAATGCATCTCACAGAACTGTGTATCAAATATCCTTTATGAGAATGCCTACTCCTACTGTAAGAAATGTGCTGTTTGCTGTATGAACTTGGCATTGACCTAACAGTGCTTGTTTTCCTTCATCCTTTCTAAAGCAGTGACGTCCACACACACGTGTAACCATGATAATGTAAATTCAGAAAAATAATAGTGTGGGGGCAGTTGGGTAGGAGGTAACAAATGAAGAAAGGGAGAAATTTAAAGGTGTTTTTCTACTGAAATAATTGTGAGAGAAATCAGCATTAAGTTGGGGTTACATCAATTCACCTTCTTCAGGGCTGTTAACTTGGAAAGGTTGGTTTGGAAAGAGGTGACCACTTGTTAATCTTGTTCACTTAAAACATTTCTTAGAAAGTTCTTTGTTTTATATTACTCATAAGATTTTTTTTTTATTCACCAGAAACTCCAACCACTGTTACTTTCCTGACTTTATAACTTTTAGTTTCCCATGTAGAGGGTTATGTTGAGATTTCTTGGACTTTCAGGGTAGACTCAGTAGATACGGTTAATAGAGCAGGACTGGCGTCCTTGGCATCTTTTAAAAAACATTTCCCAAGTGTGTTCTAAGGAACACTAGGGTTCCATGTGATATTAATGGATGGCCCAGCAAAGCAGTGTTACATACTTAAATATCTTTAGGAAATGCTCCATTAAGCAACTTGAAACTAGTTTGTTTATAGTGTAAGTTAACGTCTTTAATATGCTAATAATGCATTCTGTAAATCTGACAGGGAGATGTAGTATTTTCCTGAAATCTTTTGATCAAAGGCCTTGATTTTTTTTAACTTCATTATACCTATTATCTTTGAGAGCACAAATGGGAAATGTTCTACCGACTTTTTTATTTTAATAAATTTTAATGGTGATGTCTCTAGGTGCCCGTCTAATTTGTAAGCCTATTATAACTACCTTCTTGTAACTCTAGCTTCCACTTATATTGTATTTTCCTGGGAAAAAACCCAACCCCGGTTGAACCTAACTTTCTGCCTACCTTACGCCTGTGCCCGAGCAGTTGAATGTAGTGGGCGAAGATACGGCATGCTGCCCGGTCGGACTTCACATTCGCGATGGCTCCCCTCACGTGGGCCCGGGCTGCCGCCTCCACCTCCTGCTGCAGACCCTTGGCTGTGCTTCCAGACCGCTGTACTTCACTCCTTTTTTTCCTGTCAGATTTCTCACACCCCCTCTCCTGTCCTCCCTCTTAGTTGGTAACCTTGCTTGGAAAAAGGTCTAGTCAGAAGAGACATTTGCATGCCCCTCCTAGCTGGTGAGGACATTCCTGATCTGTGCCCACCAACCAAACCTGCTCTGTCACTGTGGGTGGTGTGCCTCTGCTTCTGCCTAAGGGGTCCCTGCTCTCATGGACAGGGTCACATTCCCTCTTACCAAGTTTGTTCTCCTCTTCTCCTTATCAGTAGATGATCCCTCTCTGTTGAGTATTCCTACCAGGACCCAAGAGGGAGAGGGGATTTTTGTTTTGATACCTGTGCTAGCCCTAGCCCCTAGAACAGTGCCCTGATCGTGGTAGCTAACTCAGCATATTTCTTGAATAAATGAAGTTATATTTCCCATATTTAAAAATTTTTATTTTGAAGTAGTACTAAACTTAACGTTTGTAAAATAATACAGGGAATTTCGATACATACCACACCGTTTCTCCTAAATATTTCCCAACTTTAAAAAAACCTCCCTTTTTGCTATCTAATGTCTCATTTCTCTGTTACCTTTTCAAACAGAGCTCCTTAAATGTGTTTTCCACACTAGCTGTCTCCACCCCTGTCTCCTTCCATTTTCTCTTGCACTCGGCCCAAAGCAGCTCTGGCGAAGGGAGCTTACTCATTGCCTCTATGTGGGTAAGTCCTGTGAGCAACTCTCTTCCACAGAGATCTAGCATCAGCATGTGGCCAGTTGATGTCTACCTGCCTTCTTTCTCTCTCTTACTTACTAGTCATTTCTTCTTAGATTTCCTCGTGTCCTCTTTTGTTTTCTCTCTACTCGTTCTCTAGACGATCTCATTTCTGCTCATGGCTTTACATGCCATTCCAAACGCTGATGACTCCCAGATTTGTATTTTTACTCTTGATCTTGCTGTTAAACTCCAGATTTTTATGCTTATTATTATTCAACATCTTGACCTGTTTGCCAAGCCTATATTGATAATAGAACTCTCGGTTCACCATTCGGAATGTCCAAACTGTGCTTGCGGTCTTCCCATCTTGGAAAAACAGCTGTACGTTCTTCTAGTGGCCCACGCCCCCAGCCTTGCGATGTCCTTGGCCTTTTCACTTCATTGATATACATTCTGGATCAAATCTAGCAGCGTATCCTCTAGGTTCTTCCTTTACAATAGAGACCTGAAAACACGATCCCTTCTTACTCTTTGCTATCAGCACTTTGGTTCGGGCCACCATCGTCAGCTCTGCAAAAGCCTTAAGCCGCCTCTTCTCTTGTTCCCACTGTAGTTGACTGTCTGCAGAACAGTCGGAATAGATACTGTAAAATGTGAACTGGATTTTGCCGCTCCGCTGCCTGAAAGAGAGAACCAGGACACCCTCTACGTGGTGGTCCAGTGAACATCATTTTACTCTGAATAAAATCCCGATACCTTCCTATGGCCTAAAGGCCCTTCCTGGGACTATTTCCTGTCCTCTGCTTCCCTCAGTCTCTTCCTGACACAGCCCTCCCAGACTCCCACCTCAGAGCCTTTGTACTTGTCCCCTGTGCTTGGAAGGGCTTTCTTTATATATTCGAGTGGCTTAGTTCTGTTTCTTCCTTCACTTCCTTCAGGCTCACCTTGATTTGCGAGGCCATCTTGACTGTGCCACGTCAAGGAGGGCCGTCCCACTGGCGCTCGTCACTTCTCTGCAGGGTGTTCGTGCCAACACACTGTCTATTCTATTTGTGGACTTATTTGCAATCTCTTCCCACTGTACCACGGGGTCCACAAAAGCAGGAACTTTGTGTATGTTTTAGTTTCTCCTGTATCCCCTAAGCCTATTCCATAATGTCTGGGGCCTCACAGACACTTAGTGTTTGAATGAATGAGTGAGTGAATGAGTGAATGGTTGAGATGAGGAATACATGGAACAGGCTCGGTCAGGAGCAAGGAATCAGGGACGCCAGATATGCAGGCTGATGAAGAGGACTTGGAGGAATACATCCTGGATTGAAGTAAAGGTGACAGAGAGTAGAAAAAAGAGGTGAGGAAGAGAGGGGTGACCTGTCTTTTACCTGGTTTCTGCCATTTTAATGGGTGATAGAAATAACATGTCTGGTTTCTGAGGGTGATTGAGCTCCCTGCTTTTTGCGCATATGCCCTTAGAGATGCTGAAATAATTTTAGCTTACCTCTGTACATGATTATTTATGTCACACATTTATTTTTCCACATGATTGTTACAAATGGAAATTCTGAATTTTACTGACATTATCTCTGAATTTTTTTCTACATTTGATGTTATAGAATATAACAGTTTGTGGGAGAATGAAAACCATTTGCTTGGTGGTGAATTTTCATATGATATTTATCTAGTAAAAATCTACTTGGTATTAACATATTAGTAGAGTGAGAGAGCCTTTGGTTTAGCATTTTCTTTTTCAAGTTGGATAAATTTTAATAAATAGGACTCTGTGTAAGGTGTTCGTGATCTCTGTAAATTTTTTGCCTTTACTGGTATCTGAGAATTTAAACTTACAATTATAATTTTTTAATTTATATAACCTACAGGTGTGAATCATCTAGCCCACACATTCATCCAGTTGGTTGGTGTAAAGAACATAGAAGAACCCTTATTACTCCTCCAGGTTAGTGTTTATTACATGTGTAATATTACTCATATACTTCAGGATTTGGCAGACTTCTTCTGTAAAGGGCCAGATAGTACATATTTTTGGCTTTGTAGGTGATATAGTCTCTGTCACAACCAGTCAATTCAGTTTTGGCCCCAGAGCAGCCATAGACAACATGTAAATGAATGAGGATAGTTGTGTTGCAGTAAATCTTTATTTGCAAAAACAGGCAGCTGGCCTGCAGGCGGTAATTTGCTGCCCTCCACCCCCGCACACCTGAAAGTGCATAAGCACTGGCTTAGTCCGTAATGAGTGTCAGGTTTTGTCTTCTTTGGGAAATAGTTCTTTTAAAAAGATCTTTCATTTCTCAAATTGGAATTCACTTCTGGACTTTTTAATTAATGTACATTTGAATATATTGTCTAAACATAAAACTGAATTGTCTGAGGCTTTGAATGAGTATAGAAAAATGGACATAGGGGACAGCATTTGTGGATGGAGCCTTGATCCACATGTCAAAGTCAGTTTTGGTTTTGGAAAAAACACTATGTTCACATTGAAGTGAGAACTTGAGACTTTAGATTTTTTTTTTAACCTAGATCAGAATTCACACATTCAATTATCATTTTTCTCTTGTGATTCCAGGTTCCAAAATAGATTTTACACCTTCATGCTAGTAGTATGCTAGTAGAACCTCTTCTCTGTTCTTTGAAGTTTTCAGATATTTGAGCTGTCTGCCTCTGGCCATAGAGCCTTCTCGGCTTCTGTGTTCTCTCTTTGACAGGGAACAGTGTGACTGCAGACAAATAATCCCTTTGATTTGAGTTTATTTTCATGTGCCAAAAACAGATTCTGTGGCTTCATCATAATCAAAGCAGTGAGTTTCTGAGCATATCACTCACTCTTCAAGGGACCATGGTTATGCTGTATGACAGTTGGGGTCGTCAGCTAGCACAGCGCCAAGGGTGCTGTAGGTGCTCATGGATTGTGATGTGCGCAGTGACAACTGGCATTATCACAGGAAAAGAACAGCTCCTCGGTGTGCTGGAGCGGATTTGTGATGTTGCCTTCAGCGTATAAGCAGCAAAGACTCAGAGTTTCAAATACCTGTCTCATTGCATTCTCACAGCCAGTTCAGTCATTTTTAGGCTTGTCCCCTCAGTATCGTGTTTCAGCTAGTGTCCAATCATTTTCTCACTCGGGTCTAACCACTCCTGTGATGGGCAAGACAAGTCCCTCCCGCTTTCTGAATTTTCTTATATGTTCAGCGACAAAAGCCTCTGTCCTTTACTGATTTACAGAGCTAGATGGAAGACCTCTTCCATCATAACCATACACAAACCATAATATGTTTGAGCAGAGTACTAACAGTTCCACGGCCCAAATGTGGTGCTGCCTGGAATATTTCTCTGTTCAGCCCTCCTGTGACCATGAGATTTACACAATTAGAAGCCAGTGAATATTGATCACATATTCTGCTTGCCTGTTTGCCACTATCACCATCTAAATTGCTGTTAAGATTCTTTTAAATTTCCCAACCTGGTATTGATCCTTTTTTCCTTACCACTTTTTTGGTCATAACCAGGGATCTGGTGAATAACCAGGAGACCAGGCAACAAGTTCCCGGTTATGTGTTCACAGTACTGGGTTAGGTTCCCTGAGGAGTGGGGGTGTAAGGCATGCTTGCTGACTTCCATTGTAAGGCAGATAACCAAGTGATCTGTCTCCTTTCATGGACATTTTTCATTCAGTAGAAGAGAAAATACACAGCATTTTCACAGGTCAAAAAAATGCAAAATTGCATGTTCAAAAATACCAAACATACAGCGCTGTGAATATACTTAATGCCACTGACTGTACACCTAAAAATGGCTAAAATGGTAAATTTTATGTGATACATATTTTACCACATACACAAAACAAAGTTAAAAAAAAAAACCTGCCCTGTGATGATACTGGTTTATAGGACCTCTGCTGATGTTACTCTACCCTGGTGTCAGACAAAAAAGGTGACCTTTCTCCAGTCCCTTTTCTCAAAGGGTATATTCATGGCTAAATCTCTGATTTCCTGTCTGTAGAGAAGGGATTCTTATTACCCCATCTGCCTAAGGAACTGCTTTTCTGACACCCCTCCCTGCTACTTTGTGGCACAGTCCCCTGAGCAGCTCTGCTGGCCACCCTCTCTGTTCCCATTCTCTCTAAATATGTAGCAAATCTACTGCTGTTTTTCCAAAATTAAAGTCTTCATGCCTTTTAAAATGATTTTTATTTTGAATTATCCATTTATACATTAACACTGCTTGTTTTAAATAATTTAGAGTGAAAACAGAGATAACTGCTGTTCTTTCCTAATAGTGTAGAAGTTTGTCATTTTATCTTTCCAGAAAAATCTTTGTGCATCAGCATATATATGTACATCCTCCACGCATGTAAAATCAGCTTTAATATTATTTGAATCATGCAAGATATGTTCCTTAAAAATACATTGTAAAATGTTTGTATGTATGGAAATATGTCTGCATATTTATTCCTTAAAACTTTCATTTTGAAACAATTTCAAATGTACAGAAAAGCTGCAAGAATAGACAACTCCTCTGCACCTTGACCCAGCAACACATTCAAGTTTGCCAGTTGTATCAGTCATGTCGCTTGTAGCAAAAGGATCAGCCATTGCACTCAGTGGTCTTACCCCTCTGGCCTCCTTTGGCTTGAGTTCCTGAACTCTGCATGAGTTCCATGACCTCCATGTGTGTAAGGATTATTGATTGGCCACTTTGTAGAATGTTACTTAACTGGAATATGCTTCGTGGTTCCTCGTGATTAGACCAAGGTTACACATTTGGCAGGAATATCACAGAAACAATATCACATGCTATGTTCTCATTGCATCTTCTCAGGAATCACATGATGCCAGTTTGTCTCATTGATCGAGATGGTATCTGCCAGTCTTCTCCACTAATAAAGTTATTTTTTCTATGTTACTAATAAATATTTTGTGGAGAGAAACCCTGAAATTGTGGAAATATCCTGTATTCCATCCCCATATCTGTCACTACTTTTAGCATCTGTTGATATGGCCAGTATGAATTATTATGCTGACAGTTGCTCAATGGTAATTTTTTTTATTCCATCATTCTTTTTATATATTGTTCGGTATTTTTCTGCAAAAGTAGCTTTCTCATCTTCTATTTACTCTTTCAGTTTACTTATACCAGCATGGACTCATAGATTACTAATCAGTGGGTTATAATTCATTATTAGCATTATTAATTTTCATGTCCAGATCTTCTCAGATTTGGCCCGTGGGAGCCCCTTAAGCTGGTTACCATGACTTGAAAACATTAACGAACAACAGTGCATTCCTTTTAAAACATGCAGGATTTTCCTAGGTTGGTAAAAGTAAAATGGCAGAATAAAGGGTATTTGTGTGTATGTCTTATATGTAAGGCTATCCTAATCTGAAAATATAAATTATACATATAAATATATATTAAATTTTCATTGAAAAGGTAATAGAGAAATCATGAATAAGATGAAAAGTTTATTACAGATTGTTCTGAATGTGTAACTGGTTTAAACTTGTTATGTGTGATATGAACATATTTTCCTAGGTTATAATAACAGTACCTCATAATTTTTACAAGTCAGTTGGTTCTCACTATCATTTTGTTTAAACCTGATGGGATTTACATTTTTCTTACCTTCTTAGGTTATCCAAATGTGAAACATTTCTCTTGGGATAAATATTTAGAAGAAACCAATTCTTTACCTGCCCCTGCAAGAGCTTTCAAAGTGGTAAGTGAATATATTTTGCAGTACTTGGTTAATTTGTGCCGATGATCACGTTCATTCACTGATATCTGAGAGCAGAGAGAGGCGGGACCGATGAGCCCGGACAGGAATGGGAGGGAGGAACACCAAAGAAGACATTTTTTAATTCTTACGATTGTGAAAGTCAAAACTGTTACTGGGGATTTTTGTTGTTGGCTTGTAAAATATACTTCCAATTTGGACTGTAGTCTCCAGAAAATAATTCTGCTTGAATTGGTGTAGACTGCTTGAATTGTTGTGATCTTAAAGAAAGCTTCTGTTTTTACACCGAGATATTCTAAAAAACCAAAACAAGACAGGATATTGTTTTCTACTGAAAACTATATTTTGATAATTCCTCGGATCTATTTATGGAAAGCTGAGGTGCTGGTTTTTGTGTATTGTGGATGTAAATCAGCATGTTCCATTACCAAAATGCAAGGTCATCTGCTTTTATTACAGTATTTTTCTAACCCAGGATCATTGCTTCCTGCAGATGACTTATTAAAATTCAGAGTAAACCTCATTTCTGTGCAAGGGAAGAATAAGAAGTAAAATATATTTAGAAATTTTTTCATCTCTTACACCTAGCTTTATAATTTATGTTTTCCCATAAATTAAAAGGAAAAAATTAATTACTTTAAAATTTTAAAATGTGGTATAATCAGTCTATCATTTACACCTTTAAACAGTCTATCGTACACACATTTAAACACTTTTCTTTGATCCTTTAGTGTATAAATTGCTAAAATTTTTTATGATAGAATTAATTAGTAAGGCTTAGGCCTAGAAGAGAAGAACATCAAAAATGTTTGAGAGGAAATGTATATTACATGAAGAAAAGCACGTGAAAGAATGTGTGTGATTCTGTATGATAGCAAATTCAGGATTTATAAATGAATAATGTTTATACAATGGACTATTACTCAGCCATAAAAAAGAATGAAATCTTGCCATTTGCAAGATCATGGGTGGATCTAGAGGGTATAATGCTAAGCGAAATAAGTCAGACAAAGGCAGATACCATATGATTTCACTTATATTTGGAATCTAAAAAACCCATGAACAAATAAAACAGAAATAGACTCGTGATCACAAAGAACAGATAGTGGTTGTGATAAGGAGGGGCTGGTGGGAATAGATGAAATACATGAAGGGGAAGAATTAGAGTGTTTGATGTGTTGACCTGGGAGATGGTTTCATGATTGTATACACATGTCAGAATTCACTTAGCTGTGCACTGAGATTTGGCCATTTTATT
>JAQQAC010008864.1:17072819-17092439 GCA_029783875.1 Phataginus tricuspis
CCTACAGGCTTAACCATGTGGTTTGGGATTTTTTTGTTTTTGTTTTTGATAGGGAGGGTGAGGTCCAAAGCCACTCAAGGAATTTGAGAGTTTGAAAGGCTGGTTCTCTACATAGCTCATCTTTTTCTTATATTCTGTCTTTGTAACACAGAGCCCACCTTCTCTTCCACAAAATCTCACTGTGTAAAATTTTTTATTATCTCAGAAACCTCCACATGGATTCCAGAAAAAAATGAAGCTTGAGGTAATAGACAAAAGAAATCCTGTGTTTATTAGAGTAGCAACAGTTGCAGACACGGATGATCACCGAATAAAAGTAAGTGTTCTGTCTTGTGGTTTTGTTTTATTTTTTGTTACAAGATATCTTGAATGGAAATTTCAGCAGATACTTAATTTGTGAAGTTCTATCATTAGTAAAACCGTAGGGATATGCAAATTAAGTGTCTGGGCATCTTAGGTAATATTTATCCAGTTCTTTCCTTTTCTTCAATCTATGCAAGAAATGTTCTCTTTAATTATGGCTAACGTTTAATATGTTGGATCTATATTCTTTCTCCGAAAACACACACTCAAAATACTAAAGTCATTCACAATTAAAGAGAAAACTTTTATATAAATAATAAATTTCTTCTTAATATAATACCCCATTCTCCGATAGTATGCCCTTTTTCAAAAATTGAATGTTAATTTTATTTTAAATAGGATTGTTAGACTTTTCACAACAAAAGTACAGAAGTATAGTCAATACAGAACAAGAAAAGAGAAATAATTTTTTAAATAAAATCAGATTTTAATTAGAGTTAAATTAATAAAAGTCAAGTCTCTTTCATAAAGTAAGCAAAAGGGAAGAAGATGGGTTCAGCTTGTAATGTCCAAGCACGATAAAATGAGGTTTAGTAATAGTCCAGCTGTGCAGTCAGAGGTTCTTACCTTTCTTTCTGACTTCAACATTAACTTCACTCTCAGACCAGAACAACATGAGTTCTACTTCCTTCAAAGGATCATTTAGAATTTCTGTCAGGAAAAATAGTTATAATGACAGCAAGATGTTAGATAAACATCGTGTTTTTCAGGGGGCACAGTGTTCTCCCATTATTCGACATTTGTGGTGTTAATAGAGGGACATTCATGTCGTCATATTGTATCAGTGAGGCTGCGGCCCAGGAAGAGTGAATGAATTACTTATTAGTTAGGAAGAGTGACAGAGCAAAGGCGCAGTCCTGAACTGCAGGAGTCTGAATGTATGCTCTTTAGAAAAAATAAAATAAATCGCATCCTCAGCTATCTCTAGTGAGATTATTATAAGAAAATAAATTATAAAATAACATGAAAAGCTTATACGATGTACTTTTTCTATAAAATAGAAATTTTAACATTTAATTCACAGTTTTTAAGCTTATATATTCATATAACATTTTGGAAAATTCTATAAATAATAGAAGGCCTGTGTTAACCTTTTTCAAGTGGGTTTTCCTGTTAACTGTTCCTTGGTCATATTTAAGTCATAAAATAAAGCAACCAGAGGTTTTAGGACTAAGTATTTTTAAAAATATTCTAGACTAGTAATCAAAGAAATGTAGAATTAAGTGAGATACTACTTTAAAAATTGGTCAGAATTGAAAAAAATACATGGTTTGGGTGCATGAAATTTTACCTATTATGCAGCTGGTAGGATATTAAGTGTCTCAGACTTTTTGAAGAGCAGTTTGGCCGTAGACATCAAAGGTCTCAGAATGTTTACCCTTTAATTAAAACATTTCAGTCCTAGGAATTTATAAGAGAATAAACAGAGAACAGGAAAAGATAAAAACTGCAAGGTAAAAAAAGTAATGGTGTTTATAGCATTTAACATTGGGAACAACCACTATAGGGAGATACAGAGAAAATAAATTGCAGTGTATCTCTATGATGTTAAATATTTTAAGAAATATAGTTAATATCGGCAAGAAAAAATCCACTTTTATATATATTATCTGGTATTGTTCTATACAGAATATATGCATAAGCAATTATGGGAAGAAATATACCTAAATAATGAGTGCTTCTCTTGAGCTGCTAGGATTATAAAGGATTAGGTTTTTTTCTTTTTATTGAACTGGTTTCAGGAACACATACTACTTTCAGAATTCAAACTATAGACTAACTTTATGATTTTGCATATGAGAAAATTTTGACCCACAGAGCTAAAATACTCTAAAGCAGGTGGTTCAGTTAGTTAACGGGAAAAGTTTAGACTAGAACCCACCTATTTTTGCTTCTGGCTGAATTCTCTTTCCAGTACAATCCTGGTCTATCTTTAACACCCCAAAAAAACGCTGGCTATCAGGTGGGTAGTTGACAGTCATCTTTTCACAATTACTGGAATGAATTCATAGCTAAAGATGAACCACTGAGCAAATATCTGTGTGTCTGTGAAGTCCTCAAAGGTCAGTGAACAAGTGATAGTGACTCGGTTTCAGGAGCCATCAAACATTTCTGAGAGTGTAAAAGCTTTCAAGAGTCGGAGTATTTCTAATATGGGAGATGATACAGCAAGATCGTTTATTTTTCTTTTTCAAGAAGGAAGAAAGTGGAAACCAAGTCATTAGTGTAGCTTAATATTTTAATTTTCTCAGGGGTACAATACACTCTTAAGTTACATAAAATCAACCTTTTAAGTTACATAATATGCAGTATTTCACACCTTGAGTTAGTACAATTAAAAATTTTTGATCCTTTCATATATTTTACCAGTTGCTGTTGATGAAAAGCAGCCAGAGTATTTTTGTTTTTGTCTTCATGTTTTTAGGACAGTTAGAGCCTAATACAGTCCTGCCCCCTCCCTCTCTACCCCCATGCCTGGTTCCCCAGGGACAAGAACTTAAGATTATTTTAGCTGTTGTTTCTAACTTTTTTCCAGTTTTCTAAAATAATGTATGTGTTTTGTTATTTCTTAATCAGTCGATTTTAAATATGGTTTATTTCCATCTTGTTACAGTAGTTGAGGATTTAGGTCTACCATATTTCCCTTCCTTTTTTTTTTTAGTAGTAATTCATAAGAGTTTTTCTTTTTCTTCCCACTCTTCCATGTTCACATTACTATGAGTAAATAAATCGTGTTCACTGCCAAGCAAAGTGGACTTCTTTCTTGTGACATTTCGTTTTTTGGGGGATTCAATAATTTCTTGTATTTTTTTAAATTTCCTATGTTCATAGTATTAGACTTTTACCAATGCTCCAATAAATCTGATCCATCTTTTGGTCAAAAACTCAAGTAAATTTTTGAACTTTTGTAACTCTTGGGGGGAAAATCTGTCTCACAGCCTGAGGTAAATTACTTTTGAAACCAAAATCAGTCAAAGGGAAAAATAAAGTGGGAGAAACTTGTTTATTGGCTCCAAGCAGTCATCCAGTTATGCTCCCCCATGTCTCTCATGACCGGACTGCAAGAAGTGGCCCCACCCAACCTCTCCGGTCTAGATAGGCCCTACTCCCCCATGTAATCCCCTATTGATATGGAGATGGACTACTTCTCTCCACCCCTTGCAAACACCTATTGATATGGAGATGCACTAAATCCAGGCGAGAGATTCTGGAAATATCAGTTTCACCTGCACCCTGTCTGTGACTTTTTTTCCCTTGAACTCTCTGTCCCACAGTTTAACAGCCATTTATTCTAACCTGGTTGGTTCCAGTCTAAGCCTGTACAGAGCTCTTATCCCTAGATTTCTCTGTGCTGACAGATTATGTTGTACTTCACTTTTCTGAATCACATACATGTTTTTCTTAGCATTCTCTTACTTTGCTGAAACACCATTTTGTAACTTTCTAAGAAAGGGTATATGAGGATCATATTTTCCTACTTGCATGTCTGAAAATGTCAAGATGCTAGTCTTACATTTGATTTATACTGTGACTATGAATAAAATTCTAGGTCAGGAACCATTTCCTCTTAGAAATTAAAGCATTGTTTTGCTGTCTTCTCACATTGGATATTGTTTTTTTTTTAGATCCCAGGCAATTCCTTAGATGTACTGGCTGGTATTCCTTTTCTCTCAGGGAGCTCTTAGGGCCATCGCTCTGTGTCTGATCTGAGGTTTTGTGATGACATGTCTTGGTGTAAGGGTCTTTTCATTTATCATTCTGGGTACTCATGCCTTGTCCTTACGGAGTTTCATGGCCTTCTGTTTTTAGAAATGTTCTTATATGATTGTTTTGATAACTTCCTTTTCCTTCTCTTTGTTCTCTTTCTGGAAGTCCTGTTACGCTGGTATTAAACCTCCCGGATTGGTCCCTTGATTTTATTTTCTTTCTTGTGCTTCTCTGATTTTTAAATTATATTTATTTATTTTAATTTTATATTTTATATATTATTTATATGTATAAACTATATTTTATAACAATAACTTTTTATTATATTTATTATATAAACAATATAGGCAACACTTAGAAATATCAGCTCCATTTTCCAAACCTTACATTGCATTTTTAATCACAACTATTTTTAGTTTTCAAGAATTTCTTCTTAATTTCTAGCGTTCTCTTCTCCCCCTTTTTAAATGGCAGGCTCTTTTTTTTTCCTAAAGCAATTTTCTTATCTGAGGATACTGGTGATAGTTTTTCTTCTTCTGTTCCCTGCTTATTTCCTCCGAGTTTCAATTCTGGGGTTAATTCGTTGGTCCTCCGCTTTCGTTCTGGAGGCTCTCCTCAGATGCCAGGATCCTTGATTGGCTGTGCACATTGAGAAAAAGGGACTCAAAATGAGCTATTTTTCTGGGTGGGACTCATGGACTAGTTAGTGTCTTCACTGAAGTGTAAGAAGGGGAAGAGGCAGCTTTTCTCAGGGAGATCCCCATTTGTCGGCATCTGGGCCCTTCGTTTGGAGCCTCCCAGTTTCTGCCAGTCCCCTCCCTCGGGCAGGGCGAACTTGGCAGCCGCTGTGTGCGACGGAGAAGGGGCTGGTTGGAGTAGGCAGGTTCTTGCTTAGTCCCTCCGCCTTCTCTTCAGCCCATCACCACATCACTTTTGTCCTGGAGTTTAGAGCCTCTGTAATTGTATTTCTCTGGAAGTAAGCCTCTGTTTTTTTGCAGGGATGCTGAAGGGACACTTCGTTTGGTGGGTAGGGTGGGGTTGCAGATGTAAGGGTCTGCCAGTCCATACAGTCCGTATTCAGACTCTGAGACAGTCCTGTCATTTTTCAGACCCTGCTCCTCATCTGCCTGCTGCCTCCAGCTGAGTCCTTCTTGGTTCTGCAGGGTGAACCCGTTCCCTCTGACCTGTTCTCTAGGCACCTGGGTTGCAACCCCCCCACCCACTCTCTCCAGTAGGTTGACACCCCTTCGCCTGGTCTGCTGTCCACATCATTGTCACTTCTCACCTATCAGCTGCTCTCCTTCTCCATTTGCCCTTCTGGGTTTATACCTTTGCAGACAGGTGTTTAAATTCAGAAGAGAGTAGAGACAAGCACTTGGGTCTAAAATGTGTTTTACTGAGCTGCCTTTCAAAAGAGCAGAAAATCCAACCAGATCTTTTTTTTGTTTAAAGAAATAGTGTGCTTTCTAAAATATTGTCTAACTTAACCTTGAGGTCAATAATATTGTATTAAGTTTTTTAAAGGGTCCAAGTTATACTTCTCAGTGAAAATGTGTCCAATTTGTTAAACTGTAATTTTAAACATGTGTGAGTTATCATCCATACTGTGATCCACAGTAGTCTGTTGTCTCTTCTCTTTAAGATAATATCTGTGACTTCTTCCAGGTGTGAAATTCAGTCGGTTTTGAGTCTAGGATTGACTTCTAAGCTTGAGAAAGTGGATTCATTGCAAACAACATTATTTTGAACCTATGTATATGTACATTAACAACTCTTTACACTATTCCATCATATAAATGCACCATAATTTACCCAGGCTCCTGATGGTAGGAAGCACTCTGCTTGTTTTCTGCTACAATGAGGTATTGAGATTATCAAGTCAAAGATAATGTATTTTAAGTGTTGGGTTTTATTGCCAAATAACTTTCTAAAAATATCTCCCCAATTAAAACTGCTGTCAGCAGTCTATGAGAATGCACTTTTATTCTCATATTTATTCAACAAGCTTTAGGAATCACAAAAATATTTTGGGCAGGTTGAAAGAAAGATTGCATCTTATGGTTTTAATTTATAGTTTTTAGTTCTAAGTGCAGTTGATTGTCTTTTATATGTTTATTAAACATTTGTATTTATTTTCTTGCTTATGAGCCATTTATATCTATTTTCCATTTTTCTATTGGGTTTTTCATCTTTTTATATTAATATGTGATTTTATAAATTAAGAAACAGCACGTCACATGTGTAACCAATGTGTTGTTTTGGGTTTCTCGTGGGTCTTCCATATTGCAATAATTTTTGCTGCTCTGAAGTTTTAAATTTTGATGTGGTCAAATTGATCAGTCTTTTCTTTTGAATATTTTTATGGCTTTTGAGTTTGGTGTTCTGCTTACAAAGGCTATTGCATTGTAAAATATACAAATATAGCCACTCATTCATTCTTCTAGAACTTTTACTGTCCAGTTTAATGTTTGAATGTTTTATCCATCTGGCATCTATTACCTTGTTTGGGGTAAGAGATCCATAGACTTTTAAAAAGGAAATCTAGCTGGCAAACTTGATGTAAAGGTAAAAAAATATGTATGGCCTTTCAGTATATCCTTTTACCCTAAAAGGTTAAAATGTATAATAATTAAAAAAGATACACAGCTGATCCGTAGTGACCCTGTTTAAAAGACCAACTGCTCTTTTATGTGGTGGCCAGTAGAGATGGTAGCACTGCTCACTCTGTTAGAGATAGTATAAATACTTATGAGAAAAAAAGGTATTTAAAAATG
This sequence comes from Phataginus tricuspis, assembly GCA_029783875.1. Lineage (NCBI taxonomy): Eukaryota > Metazoa > Chordata > Mammalia > Pholidota > Manidae > Phataginus > Phataginus tricuspis. The sequence goes on from JAQQAC010008864.1 coordinate 17,079,665, forward strand.
ATTTGATGGAGGGATATTTTATAAACTGGGTATATTTCTAAAAGGGCATAAAAAAGCCTTTTTGAGAAAAATTCTAGGAGCGTTGACATTTATATGAAAGGTCTTTCTTTCTACTCTCCCCTCCCTCCCAATCTCCCCCCTCTCCTGATTTATTCGTTACTTAAGTAATATTTATTGGGAGTTTAGTGTCGCTCAAATGAAGGTGTTTATGTGCTCACATTGCTTATTGGATCAAGATATATATGCAATATATCTGTACAAGTATTGGCAAAAAAGCACCTTTGGCAGGACATGTATTGATGGTTAGATAATCTGAAGATAAATCAGAAGTGCCTTTTTTTCTCACAGTGTGAATGAGGTAATTTAAGTAATTGAAACAATTCATATGGTATTAAATCTAGCATATAACTTAGAAGAGAATGAAAATGGATACAGTGGGCAGAACTTTTACCCTAAGAATTTTGGGACCCGAACTGTACCATTAATGTCCTTTCTGTTACCTAGGTCCACTTTGATGGCTGGAATAGTTGCTATGATTACTGGATAGATGCAGATTCTCCTGATATTCACCCCGTGGGCTGGTGTTCAAAAACTGGGCATCCTCTTCAGCCTCCTTTGAGTAAGAGACACAAGAATAACTTAAATGTTGCCATTTGCTTGGGTAGTGGGCTTAACAATTTATTTTCCTATGCTCTTCCCTTTACTACTCTTTTCCCACTATTCATTTCTTCTCTGTGTAATACTTTTTCTTCTTACTACATTTTTAATTAGACGGTAGTGACAAAATATAAAAGAAGAAAGTTTAATATCTGAAAAAAGTAAGTGTGTATAGACTTTTAACTTTTATTTAGAAGCAATGATCACCTTTTAAAATTAGTACTGAATTTTTGGAAGACAGAATATCAAAATGTAAGGTGTCATTGTCAGTCTGGTAATAGTGATTTATACTATAGTTTTGCAGAATGTACCATTGGGAGAAACTGGGCAAAGTGTGCAAGGGATGTCCCACTGCATTATTTACAAACGTATATGATTTACCTTAGTAAAAATTCCCAATAAATTCAATTTTTTAAAAAAATTGAGCACTTGAGTACACCAGGAACTTGATGTACCATAACCTCAATTTTGGAACAAAATACATATACTTGTAGAAAAAAATATGTAGGAAATACAATAGAATAGTTTGGGGTTTTAAAAAAATTTACCATACCCTCCCTATCTAGAGTTACTCTTTCTCAGTGCCACATACAAGCAATGTAATGGCACAAAAATGCGTGTACATAGTGTTTGTTACAATATGCTTAAAGTAACAAACCATGGAAACAAAGATTGGATAAATTATGGTGGACTCACACTACAGATAGTATGCAATAATCATAAAGAATGATTACTATTGATGGAATTTTTAGGGTCTTCTGTATATTGAAATGGAAAGATTTATAAGACATGAAGCTGAATACCAAAGGAAAACATTTCAGAGTAATATATATATATATGTGGTCCCTTTTATTTAGCAAAATAAAACAAAACCAAAAACTAAATACATGTAAACATACAAATGTAGGTGCCTGTGGGAATGGCTTAGAGCAACATGTACATTACACTTTCATATAATGAAAGTCAAGACCAGGGAGAGTATAAAACGTGCAGGGGAATAGTTTAAACGGGATCTGTAACTGTTTTTCTGTATTCCAGTGTGGTGACTGAAATTTTCACAGTGCACAAGTATCATGTATTAATTAATATATTACTGATTTGATGAAAACTGTTTAGAGTCTCCTCATTAACTCAGGCTTAGGTATCTCTGGAATTTGTGACACTTTGAAAGAGGATTAGATCAAACTTCACTATTTCACTACCAAGGAAGGATAAATAGTATGAACAAAGTCAAAGGGAAAATCTTTAAAAATAAAGACTTTTAAGGTGTTTTTAATTTTATAGGATTTACTTCTTTTTCTGTTTCCATGTGCTGATTCAAAAATTGGATTTTTTCTTCCATGTTCTGAACCCAGACATTTGACTCTTATAACCCTCTGGTTAACTTTATGCCCTTTCTTTCTCTCTCTCTTTTTGTTTTGGCTTTTTTATAGGCCCCTTAGAATTAATGGAGGCTTCAGAACACGGTGGATGCTCAACCCCAGGCTGTAAAGGAATTGGCCACTTTAAGAGGGTGAGACACCTGGGCCCTCACAGGTATGTAGAGGGGCCACTTCTGCTGGAGGTTCCTTATGTGGTCAAATAGAGAGTGTCTGTCCCATGTATGGGGAAAATAAAGATTTCCACATATATTAAATAGATGTGAACTAATTTTATATGTAGATCTATTAAAAATGTGGTTACCATGGTGATGCTGTAAAAATGAAGCATGTATCTGTAGTTAAATCTTCCTCAGAGAAAATACATTCACAGTTTAAAATAGATTTATTCTGGCTATTTGGCTTTTCTTGACAACCTGACTAGTTTTACAGATACTTAGTATCTGAAATAGTCATTTTGAGTTGACCATTAGTAATGAAAAGAGGTCAGGCCCTGTTGTAAATATTTGGTAGAATATTATATGATTGGGTGACTCAATGATTTGAATAATGAGAGGTGAGATTATTTATTGTATGTTCCCAGCAAAGCTCACAAGATGCAAATATAAATAGCCAAATGTGAGAATGCACTGGTCAAAAAGGTGTGTTTCAATATTTTTCTTGTACCCCTAAATACCTTAAAAAAGAAATAAAGTTTATACATTTGAAATTTGATATATTATGTAGGCAATTTGTGGGTAGATACTAAAAATATTACTTAGATATTTAAAAATATTACTGAAATACTAGGAAATTCCTGTTGATTTAACTGGGATTTTTTAGGAGCAGAAGCATTACTTATTTAGGTGTGGATTAAAATGATGATTTTTCAGCTTGAGTGTTCTAACTGCATGTTAATTGGATTGCCCAGTGAGAAAAATGATTCCTTGTTTATCTAGTTTGTGTAGGTTGTTGATCTAGGTCTTTAAAAAACCTGAAGTTTGTAGTGCCTGTTCCTCTAAAGTTTAATAACAGTTGTAAAAATGGTGTGATTATTCTCATCTGAATATAGTTTTTTCTTTCATCTTTTCAACCTCAGATCCTGCTTATCTTCCTTTTGCAACACGCCTTCCAAGTTTTTTATGGGTTTCAGTATTTTTCAGAGTAAAACGTCTGAACAAAGTCTGATGATTTTGCAGATATCCATTTAAAAATCCTTTTCATTGTTGGTGTGACTGCAAACCAAAAGTTATATGATTAAACTGAGTTAAAAATACTGCATCTTAAAAGTTATTCAGTATTGCCGAATGAAGGCAGCTGCATTAGTTTTCAGGCATTATGTAAGTCTAAATGCCAGAAGTAACTCATTGGCATGCAAAATCCATTATATATTCATAAATTATTTTATTTAGTAAAGTATTTTTGAGCAGGATTTACTCTATGAGGTATGGCTCTAATTGTTCCACATGTATGGGATAGCATTCATAACTACCCTCTAACATTGAACTATTATTTTCTACCAATTTTTGATGAGGCCACCCTGAGACTGGAGAGGTTTACTAAGTAACAGCTGGTGAAGACCGCAGGGAATGGTACCCAGCCTAACTCAAGGCTCTGGAGCTCTTGACCACTTCCTTCTCAAAGCACTCCTTTGTGATTTAGTCACAAACGCAGCCTTCAGAGAGCCTAGAGACTACTGGAGCTATAAATGCTGTACATAATTTAATTAAAATATAAGATACAAAGTAGTAACTAATAGTGAAGTTTGAAACATGTACCTTTCTATTGTACAACCCCAAGATGTCCATTAAACTAAAGGCAATTTGCTGAAATGCCTTTCATATTTTAAGGAAACATATTTTAAAAATGGATAAATATGGACACAATGTTGTAGTGCAATTGAAAACTTTAAAAATATTTTTCTGATCTTCTGGAAAGGAAACCCACCTTATAGCAATGTCCGTGGTCTCTTTAGGAGTGCTTTAGGTATGAGTGGAGAGGTTTGCCTGTCACAGCAAGGACTGTGATGACAGTCCTGTTCCCTGCCTGATGGCATCAGCCACGCATTAGGACCACCTTTCCCCAAGTTGCACCATCAGCCTCTTAGCATCCTTCAGCTGGGCCAAGACCCATTTCACAAAGTGTCAGTGATTATATTTGGAGCATGTCCTTCAGAGATACAGTTGTATTTGCTACAGGGAGAAATTATGGGGAGAATCATATAGTAAGAGCTTATGGAAAAATGTGTGGAAGAAGTCTTTCAGTATAATTGGAACCAGGATGGACAATGACTCTTTTTTTTAGAAAGAGAGAGGAAGAAGTGGACTTTATGGTTTTAAAGACATGCATGCATTGGTAGAGAAGCTGTGTTCATTCCCTGTCACACAAAGGGCATAACTAGCAGATCTGTGCCTAAGTCTGGGGCCAAGCTGTCAGTTGACCAGGGCCTCAGGGAGGAGGGATGCAGTTCAGAGAACTAGTGGGCGCTGCCATCTCTGGCCTGAGTCCTGGCTTCACTTCTCAGCCCTTTTGATGGCTTTTCCTAGCCTGCCTGACTCTGCTCTCCTATTTGCAGCATTCAAAGCTCTTTATCTTGCAGGATGTAATCCTCAGGGGGCACCGACTGTTTTCCATTTCATGGGTAGACTTGTGGAGTAGCTGCTGTGTCATGGATATTCTCTGAAAGGTTCATTTCACTGACACTTATTTTTGTCCTTGCTGAGAATGCTGTGTTTAGGAAAACATAATGAGAAAATTCTCTTTGGACTAATTTACTGAGAAAGTACATAAATCAAAACATGCATTCTTTGCTTAGATAACAAGGAAAGTTGCTCTTTTAGCAAGAATAATCAATTTTATGAACACGTAAGCAAAATTCTGTGTTTTGACTAGCACTTGTTAGTGTCTCTGAAAATCACAATTACTGAATTCGATCTAAGAAGTGTTAGAAATAAAATATGTCTCAACAATGAAATTTGAGAATGTGACATTTTCAAATGTTGAAATATAAATAATCAGTGAGTGAGTTGGATGTGGATATGGTGTTCTCGACTCTAGGGATAGTCAGTAGCCAGATTGCTTAGTTCTGTCTCTCCAGCAAGGGACCGAGAGCAGCTGTTAATCAGTTGTGTCCCAGTGTTTCCCTTGACGGAGTTCATTCAGTTGGCCTCCTGAATGGTCAAAGAATGGAAGGAGATTAGAGCAGAACTTAAGTTATATGAAAATAGGTATTCTATGTATCTAGTGCCTTCATAAGTAAATCTTTTCTATGTAAGATTTAATATTAGAGAAATTAAGAAAATAAAATAGAATATTTCTAACAACCTCTAAAGGATATTTATAAAGACCATGGTAAGTTTTAAAATCAGTAACTCTGTATGCGCATCTGCAAACTAGAAACATCGTATTAATTCACCATCCATCCATCCATCTAGCACTTTTTTGAGTGCCTGTTTTGTGCCAGGTACTGTGCTGAGTGATGGGCCATACAGTAGAGAGGACCGCTGCTTTGAAGGAAGCCAGTCTGGTGTAAGTAGGTTTTCGTAGAGGCAGGAATGGTGTAGCACTCAACAAGAAACATGAGTTTTTCCTGAGGGGAGCAAAGATCATTCATAAATGGGCAAAGAGAGGTTAAGTATTGGCTCCATACATATTCACAGTATGATAGCAGCATGTTGCTAGAAGACGGTCTCTCAGGTGGAATTAAATGGCATGGGTTAAGGAGAAGGAAATTCTTCAAAACAGCAAGGCAGTACCCACCCTCTAGTAAACAAACAGTAGACATCCCCCCACTACCGAGAACTAATCGAGTGACACCAAACTAAACAAGTTGCCTTTTCAAGCTTTGGTTTCTGTGTCTGTAGAACGAAGATCAGGTAGGCGCTGCCCCCTAGGGACGGGAGAGCTCCACGAGTTGATGCCGGTAAAGCAGTCAGCACGGGGGGTGCTCGGTCCGCAGACGTGGTCACCCTCACTTGGCTGCGTGCTCCCTGTGGGGCAGGGGATAGAGCAGCAGAGCCCTTCAGAGCAGGCTCCTGACTGTGCGGGCGTGGCCCGCCCCTCGGCCCTCGCCCCCCTTGAGCTTCCTGAACTTCACCAGCATTCTGCGGTGCCCCCGCCTCAGAAACTAGCTGGCTTCCCTCTCTGCCCCAAAATAGGAGGTGTGTGAACCCATTCGACTTTTCTCAGAGATCAAAAAAAGAGATGGTGTCCGCATAGAATCTGTAGCAGATGGTCATGGGGCTCCCTTGGTAGACCGTCCCGCCTGCCTGCGAACGGCCCATGACCCCCCCTGCATGTCCTCCTCCCACTCATTCAGCCCTCAGGTGAGGGGGCTGCCCCCGTAGATGTCACATCGCCAGACTTGTAAGCGGTGAGCGTGCTGTGGTGTGCAGCTGGGGACCCCGCCCACGCGAAACTCCTGGGCGTCGTCCCAGAGCGGGGGTGGCGAGTGGGGTCGGGGGCAGGACTCACATTGTCTTTTCTTCGTATCTGATAAAACCCCAAGGTGATGTACAGGCAGTCGGGAATTGTAAAGCCAGATGTTTATGAGTGAAACATGATGATTGCAATATTCTAGGAATAGTAGCATACTTGTTTGTCCAAAATAACCAAAAATATCATCTTTGGATTTTTTTTCCTGTTGTCACAAAATGCAAGTAGATAAATTTACATTAGAAATACATAATATGGGTGGGAAAGAATAGAATAGAGTCAAAGATAACTAAGGTCTGAGGCTTGGTTAATATATTTCCTTGTCAGAAACAAAAAAATCAAGAACAATGGGAGGGACTATTTGTATTTATCTTTTTTTTTTTTTTTTTTTTACCGAGGGAAGGGAGTTCATTGGAGACGATGAATTTCATTTTAAATATGTTCATTACAAGGAAGCCCTGTGGCACTTGCGTTTGCCTCAAACTGAGATGAGTGTTAGGCAGGCTCAGCGCCCCGGGGAGCGGGGCCTCGCCTTTCCTCGCCCCGTGGGCAGGTGCAGGGCGGGCAGGCGCCGCTCCGTGGCCCCCGTCGTGAGAGTGTGTGCGGGCGGGCCGGCGCGCTTGCCGCCTCCGTGGGAGTGGCTGGGGTCCGAGAAGAGCGGCGAGACGGCCGAGAAGAGTCGGGGCGGTGCCGGCCGGCCCTGCCTTCCTCCCGCGCTGCCTGAGGCGCCCGCACCGAGGTTATTTCCATTCAGTGCGGCGGAACCGGTCTTGTCACTTGTGTCCATGGGCACTGATGACTACAAATATCCCAGGAAAGACTGTGAAACCCTTGAAAGGTCATTGTTTAGAAGGGGCGTCGTGGTCGGAGTTGGGGTTTCCTTCACATCATGATCGTGTGAATGAAATGAATGAACTGAAATGAAATCGGCTGCGCCTTCCGAATGTGGTGGGTGAAGCAGTGGGCTCGTGCCGCCGAGCCCCTTCGCTGCTTGTGGCCGGGCTCTAGTGGCATCTCTACTTGCATGTCCAGGGAACATTCCGCAGTTCCTGATTTTGTCCCCAAATCTTCCCTCTGGTCATTCTCTTCTTGGGGGCGGAGAAGAAGGCATCCCTATTACCACCCAGTTTTTCAAGCCAAGACCCAAAGGCCACACGTTAGCTCCTTCCTTTATTTCCTTCCCTGTCTCCCCTCCATCCAAAAGCCCCCTAGAGGGATCACACAAGATACCATAATGTCCCCTTTACCTATATTTCGGCCTCCTAAACCCAAGTCACTGTCATAGCCTAATTCTTGCATAACTTTTCTTGTTCCCTGTCTGTCTCCTTGGAATCTTTTCTCCACAAAGCATCCTGAATGATTGTTTTAAATTGTAAATCAAACCATATTATTCCCTAATTTGGAAGTCCTTTGGTGGCTTCAAACTGAACCTAAACATGAAGTCATGACTGTGACCCAGCAGGCCGTACGGAATACTCCCCTGCCTCCTTCTAGTTCCCTTGCTTACTACTGCCCTCTAACATCACTGGTTTTCCCCTCGAACATGCTGAACTTTACATGTGTACTGCTCTTGCCACTTCCTGGCCTTGAGGGCATTGCTCAAATACTACTTTTTCAGGGTGTCACAACCCTACACTCTGTTGTCATACTCCCCACCATCCGTCTCTGTGTGCAGCCGTCCTATCTGTGTGATAGTGCACTGCGCCTCGCCCCTCCCTCCCCGAATATCAGCTCTGTGAGATCCCAGATCTTTTTATTTTCCACTGTGTTTCCAATGTCTGGAAAGATAATAGATACTTGATGAATGCTGAATGAATGAATGAAGTAATTAAAGACTCAAGTTATCTAACCATTTTAAGCCTTAGTTCGTCACATGAGAAGCCTTCCTCACAGGGCGTGGGGAAGAGTCAGTGAAATGCTGCTTGTGAAGCACTTGGCACAGTGATATATAATAAGTGCTCCATAAATACTACTAGTTATTAATTCTTTTAATCACTTTTGGGTTAACATTATATACTTCTATGTCAACACATGATCAAATGTTACTCACTTTAATCTTTCGCATAGATACCAGTATAGAGTAGCATGTAGTTAAAGAAAAAAAAAGATTGTATTTTGCTTATAAGATACTGTGATAAATTTTATAGGCCATTCTCAGAGTCACCTGGGAGCGTTTTCAAACTCCACCCTCCTTCTAGGATATATCAGATTCTCTTGGTGAGGGTAGACACATACTATTTAAGTTTTTCCCTAGGTGATTATCAACATTCCCTCTGTCACCTAAACAGAGGAAAAGAACACCTGAGACACTACTTTAATTCACCTAAGGTCCAAACCATTTCCAGATTTAAGGAGGCTTCCTAAAAAACAGGGGCAAGATAGGCAGTTAGTCAGAGGGGTTGACTGCGTATTGGGGGCCTGATGTATAGAGGTTGCCTACTTGTTATGAAGACTGAGGAGGCGACCCTGGCTAATGTCAGATTAACAATTAGTGGCCAAAGATGTCCTTTGTTTGGGTAACAGGAATGATCGCAAACGGGACTTGAGAGGCCAGCCCCTCAGTGGTCACCCACGGAAGGGAAGGTGTTCTCCGAGTCGGCACTGGCCTCATATTAGGGACAGGATTAGCTACAACTGATACGTGTATCCTTTCGAGTATCTGGAGACAGGAACCTGGGCAAACCCCCTTCCTTTGCATGGCACAGCTCTTGTAAAGGACATTAAATGGTGTGTGATAATCCTGGTGCTGGAGAATCACTTTACAGAGCAGACCCGCCCCATTCATCTGTCCTGCTCCCACCTCTACCACCAACCCTTCGGTGACGCCTTAAGTATTTCTTGCTTGGAACTGATTGTTCCCACAAATATGCCCTTGGACAAACCAAGGGGAAATCCTTCAGTGGCCATTGCTTAATTCCATAGATTTCATGAGGTTCCCAAAAATCTGCCACAAAGATACATATTCTAATGGAATATACTTAAATTATTATGTCCTCAAAGTATTTCATACTGTGTGTTTAATCATCCACATATAAGTATACACAATGTATTCAGTTCTGTTTTGCAATTTTATACTCTGTAGCCGGTCGTTTTAATTGGAAGAAGTAAGTGTGTTCTTATGGGAATGTTATTCTCTTTTTCTTTTAATCTTTCAGTGCTGCCAACTGTCCCTATTCAGAAATCAATTTGAATAAAGACCGAATTTTCCCAGACCGCTTAAGTGGTGAGATGCCTCCGGCTAACCCATCATTTCCGAGAAATAAAAGGACAGACACAAATGAAATCTCTTCATCCCCTGAAATCAGGTAATTAAAGTGATAATATTCGTGCTGTTTAGAAGTACTCTGGTTGAAAGAGGTTTTCTGTCTTAGATGTTCTATGTTAATGTTTTCTTTGTGCATTATTGAAAATACATCTGACTCAATGTGAGATGATGGTGGGAATCAGTACTTGGACTTTAAAAAAAAATAGGCAGAGGGTTTATAAAAGCAGATCCAAATCAGGCAGGATTTCTTCCTGCTCGTTCCTCTTTTAGTACAACTTGTTTGGCGTTAGTTTGGAAATTCCAGTCATTTTATTTCATACCAGTTCATATTTCTGAATGAACTGCTCAGTGTTTGTGTAGAGCCATCTTTTATGAGAAAGACAGACAAGAATTCTTGTGAAGAATAGACATTACTTCTTTTTAGTGTTCATTATATGCCAAGTACTTTCATATACATTTCTTTTTAGTGTTCATTATATGCCAAGTACTTTCATATACATTATTTCATTTAATTATTAAGATGGTAATTGCACTGTAAGCTCATTCATTGGGTTTTGGTTTCACCAATACAGTTGAGTTGCACTGTGTTAACCTCAATGGATTATTAAGTAAAGAGCTGAATTTTGTTTGACATATCTTTAAGTAAATTGTCTATTCCCTTATATTAACTGAGGATACTACTAACAGAAAGACCAGACGACTAGAAACATGCTCCTTAGTGCTTAGGTTTGGGGGTTTCTTTTATATGGAGTATTTTAAAACCTAAGGCAACATAGTTCTTTGTTTAATATTTTATAACTTCCATTCTTAAGGATGGATCAGGTGGACATTTGAATTAATAAATGTGAGTCTAAATTCACATCAGTGTTATTGGAGTAATGGTATTTCAAGTATCATCATACTTGTAGAAAAGCCATTTTGCCCTATTGATGTGGGGAGCTGTAACTTCTTTAATTATTAATTATCTTCAATTATTAACAACAGTGATGATTTTTTTTTATCCTTAAAACGGTGACTAATGTAACAAACTCTTCTACCCGACCCAGCAGCTGAGCATGAGGGCATATCATTTGAGGAAACTTACTTCAATACAAATAAAAGTACTCATTCACATAGTAATAATTACAGGTACAGAGTTCATTGATTCACGAGGTGGTAAGGCAACCTAGAGGTTAGATTTTTACAAGCCAAGGTATTGTGTAAAATACCAAGGGAGCACTCTGTAGGGCCAGCGCCCCACTAACTGTCTGGGCTCCGGGCCTGGTAGCTGGACCCAGAGTCTCCTCACAGTGAAGAGAGGTGGTTAGTTAGGATGATTTCTTGGGGTCATTTTTAACTCAAAATCCATGGAAGAAAAGGGTCATTTAAGAAAAGGGTCATTTTTATAGTGCATCTAAGACCCATTCTAGTGATTTGTCTACTGTGAAGGTGTGATCAGGGTTCTTCATGCCATCACTGTAATTAAGGGGGCAACTGTAGGCATTTTCCCATTGCTATAGTAACCATCACACAGGTTTCCTTCCATGTTTTACAGAAATGCTTTTCTGCTACATAGATTATTTTAGTCCATACCATCTTTTGAGTTAATGAAATTCTGACCTGTCAGGACTTCTGTGTGAATTAACACTTACTTGTATTAAAGTTAAATTTCTTCAAGTGGTAGGCCTTCATTGTTGGGTGCCAGGATTGTAAATCAGTGTCAGATTATTCGTGGTTTTAGAGACTTTGTTGAGATTTCTTCTTTTCAGGTTTATTATTTTTGTTTTATTTATTTTTTTATAGCTAGAAGTAACCTGAGAGATTTGATTAGTTACATGCAGTCAAAGGAAACATGAGGGAGATAATCCCAATGACCTCTAAATTTTTAAGGCAAACATTTATTTATTTATGTATTTATGTGTTTGTTTTTATTAAGGTATCATTGATATACAATCTTATGAAGGTTTCACATGAACAACATTGTGGTTACAACATTCACCCATATTATCAAGTCCCCCCCCCACACCCTATTGCATCAAGTTCCCCCACACACCCCATTGCAATCACTGTCCATCAGCGTAGTAAGGTGCTATAGAGTCACTGCTTGTCTTCTCCATACGATACACTGTTTAAGGGAAATATTTTTGACCAAGATTTTTTTCTTACTTTATTTTTTATGCAGAAGTATTTTTAAGAGATGATTGCAGCTATCTTGATATTCTAACCTAAATACTTTATTATGCACAGTTTTAAAAATGGTGTTTTGTAAAATAACAGATTTATTTGCTCTTTTACATTTTAAATCTCTTCTTGTTAATATTTTAAAGTTAGCTTCAGGTTATTTTATTGTTTCTTCTCCAGGTAGTTGTTAGTTCTCATAATAGTCAAAGTGGCACATGACATTTTAGATGTAATGATATTGGGGTGGCAACATAGCAAATGTTAACAAATAAAAGAAAGGTTTTTAACAAAGAAGTATATCTTAGGGCTTGGGGATAGCTGATTTAACGTAGAATTAGCAAAGTGAAATTAGCTGGCATCTGTGCTGTTAGTGAATCTGTAGGAACATACGTAATTAATACTTTTTAATTTTAAAAGTAAACATAAGATTTTTTAATGCTGATTTCTTTAACCTGGACTTAGGAATAATACAGTGAGTGGTGCAAAGCTCTGAGAACAGTGATTAGTAAATAATAAGTCTTCAATAAATATTAGTTTTAATTAATATTATTGCAAGAGGAATAGGTTATTTATTTGTTTCCCTTTATCTTCTTGATTCTGGAGGAGCAAAAAAAAGACGGGCCCATTCCTTTGATACTTTTGGGTTAGAGCACTCAAACAGGGTTATCTCACATTACCAGGTTTATGTTCTGCCCTCTTTTCCTGTCATCACTGCTCATGTGACTGGAATTTCCCACTTGGGTATTTAACACATCTCTGCCTCCTTCTTAATAGTTTGCTAAAATTTGGTTCCTAGACTCTATCGGGTTTCTTTTTAATGCACTTTGGCACAGCAAGAGACTGTTTACACCCCCAAAGCAGACCCAGAGATAAAGATTTAATTGCAGATGGTTTACTTGGG